>JAQBSW010000104.1:0-289475 GCA_029291075.1 Eudiplozoon nipponicum
CATAAAAAAAAGAAGTTTAACTAGTTCATTTCGAGTACAATTGCGCCTGAATAAACAATAGATAAATAAAGTAACACAAATCATCATAAGCGGTCAAGTAAACTACAAACCAATCTGACAGTGGTAATTCAGTCTCACTGTCACTTTCCCAATGTTATTTGGAAATTAAACTTCGCATTGTTTTGTCAAGAAGACCAAAAGATGACTACCAGAATTCTAATCACGCTCCAATAAAATCTTTTGTGCTTATACAATTTATTAATTATCTAATTGATAAATATATCACCTCTACATAACAGAATCGAGTCGAGCACACAGCCTGACGACCTATGTGACACGAACTGACATAATTCTGATAACGCATTTATGTAAGTTTTCTATGTCATAATGTCATAATTGATAGTTCTTACAACACTAGCTTTTGAAATATTATATCTGGAGCAGAATCTACGGCATATGAGCATAGTGTATAACATTTTCCATATAATTTGACTTTCCACAGCAGTGCTATGCTTATGTATCTGTGGTCACGGCCTGACTGCATGATATTTAGGTTTCCCATAATGTAGTCGTGTATGTGTATTTATAAATTTAGGTATGTACTTTCGTATCAATTTATGTATGAGTACGTGTATGTATATATGTGTGTATGTATGTATGTATGTATGTATGTGTATCCCTGTAAGTATATGGGTTTTTAATTTATGGTATGGTTTACTAGCAAAATTATGTGTAAAATGGCAACTATAATTTGAATGTTATTGAAGTTGTTTTAAAAAACAATACACACAGAACATTCAAATAAAGCAGAATTAAAAATGTCTCTCAGACGCATGTATTGGCCCAGGGAAATTTATACTTATTTATAAACGTACGATGCGACTAAATTAAGTATCTTATATCGCGATATTGATAGGCTACAACTTCTGCAATTCCAGCCATCTAACCGGTATTCCTCAGTAGTCTGGCGTAAAATATGAGTGACTACTTTAAACAGTGGCGCAACCAACTCGATCAGAAGTCAATAGCAAGGCTCAATGATGATGCTAAATAAAAAAGATTGTTAAATGAACTTGGTTTTATTGTAAATTTTTCACATGTAAGATACTTAGTGGCATTCAAAATAGCGATCTATTCAGGCATTCCCTAAATATATACTGTTTCCTGAAGAAAACGCAACAATCCCTGGATTAGAGATCGGCTGTGGTGGCCGGCGTGGCAACCTTAAATACGCTAGCAATGATGGACCTTCAGCGAAAAAGAAATGCGAACTACTATTCGGTTGGATAACTAAATGATTGGAGAAATTTAATTATACTCAATCTTGATTCTTAACTTAAACTCAAGCTGCATGACGCCCTACTGTCATTTGTCAATGACTTCGTATACCTAGCTTCCTCGGTGATTTTAGACTAATGGCTTTATGCAGAGATTTCCAGACGTATCTACATTACTGCAGCTGCCTTTGGAAAATTATGTAAATTGATAAATAATAAACTTTACCCTGTTGATTTTGTATCGTGGAACTATCGTCAGACTTCTATTTATAAAACAGTTGACAAGCATCAAACAAAAATGTGTGCAGATAAAATATATAAAACAATAGATACATAACATTTTACGCTAAAACACTAATGAATTAATCATCATTGGTGTGCTTATGAAGTTTGAAATACGTCACTAGTTGTGCAATTAGAATGGAGCTTTCATCAAAGTTATTTGAAAAAGATATTTATTCACTAAATGAGAATATTGTGACGATAATAATTTTAATCACCAGATGAATGATAGAACTAAAATTTAAAAAATTCAAATGAATTATATAATAAAATCCAACAATTACACAAATTTTCATTTCGCCATCAGTATCTGGCATGACAAGACAGCCCTTCAACATGTTATGCCATGTTTAACAAGGTTTTCTCATAAATATTCATGACAGATCATTGGAAATAATAACGGGATAAGTATGCTACGACGCTGATAAAAGATGCTCGAAAGAGATTGGAGACGGAAATAATGTTTTTATCAAATTCACAAATGGCGACAATATACGAAAGATTTCCTTATAAAATCCTTTGGAAACTATGAATATGATCGCATAATGTTAATTGTCTATAAATGTTACAACTAAATAAACAAGCTTTAGGCTATCAAAAACAATATTTTTTATATTTATTGGATTATTTCATCCTGAAGTTGTGTCTGTACGAGTTGACCATGAATTATATTATTTTATTAATACTTCTACACATCTGCACATCTTATCGTACCAGAACTGTCTAGATGGGTAATTTTAAAAATATACCTCGAATATTCTTTTAATTGAAAACATTTTTGTTATGCCGGCCTATTACAAAGTACAAATCTGACTAATAAATATCGAACATTAGCCATTTTGGCCCAGCTGGTCAGGGGTGACTACAATTAAATTTCAAAAATTGCACGAATCTATTACCAAATATTGCTCTTTAGGGATCTCGTAGGCACATACGTAAACCGTAAACGAATTAATGAAGGCATAAAGCAGTAGTACTTCGCGGCATTATATTTACTTTATTATTCAAACCCAGAAATGATAGAGTAATGCAATTATCGATAGACTGTTGATGCGACTTCAATCTGTTAAGGCTAATTAATTGAGAACGAGACCATTCAGCATTAGGATAAAAATGTGATCTGTCCCTTTTTGCCACATCATAATCTTTAAAATTAAAAACTTTCATCTAGCAAAGGCCAATCAGACATCGCTAATTCAAACAGTTGGTGTATAGTGATCTTTATCTGCTTCCACAATGATCCAATTTAGGATCACCATCTAGTGAAATCAAATCGGGCTCAAAAGAAGATAGATACGTATAGCCTAAAACCGCCAGTCTATTTTCCTTAGAATTTAAATTTCACAGTGTGTATTGCATCAAATTACTTCCCATGTTGACACCAAACTGACCACTAAAACATCTTCACATTACGCCCTAGATCATATTTTTAGACAAAAACGTCTATACTTAATAGGATTTATCGGCCAGTCAACCAAAAATTCGGTAATTGTTTAAAAGCCTATCCGTTCCAACATCGATATGCTGAAATACTAGCTTACGAGCTTCAAACTAACAGGGGTTATAAGCTTGACCGAACGCAAATTAGAGATATGCTCTTGCCTACAAGTACCCTTTGTCCAGGCTCCGCTCCCTGTGCGAGTGACAGTTTTACTACGATATTAAAGCATATTTGAAATTTAGATAGGGGTTTAACTTCTAAGAATACGTTTGCACAATAAATCTTTTTTCATTTGGCAGTAGCCACTTTGGTGCCGAAAAGGCTCCAAAGGCCTGATATAGGGATAACGTGAAAAAGAAAGAAAGTCCACGAATTAAGATGAAGCAAAGACAGGACAATGATCCAAGCTAGTCGAGCTACAGAAGTGATTAAAAATAAATCGTATGTCTAGTAAAACGGCTTTTTATGATGGTTTAGAGACATTGGTCAGCATCTTATTAACAAAGATGATAAATTTAGCTTCAGAGCTATAGGTAATTAAGTATAAGCTGAATGATACAATCATATTAATCCCTTAGGAAAACCGCATAAACGACCTAACTAATATTGATGATTAAAACAACTCATTCCAAATTATGTTCAACAGAAATGCCTAAAACCCTCTAGTTTCTGGCAGATTGAGTAAATACTAATGAAATGAACAGAATTTTAAATTTAAAAATTAAGAAATATCAAAAAAAGGTGATGTCATGATGCTATTCTCATAATACCAGACTGATTAGTTTGAATTTTATGTTTACAACGAAAACAATATGTGATAATTTTCAAATTTAAGTAATTTGAAAAATATGTGAATCTGAATCGCATTATTGGAGTAATGCAGCAGTGCATCTTAGAACTCGCGAATGACTACACACGAATATGCTTAATACAATCAACAAAGAATTTATTAGACAACAAAAGCAGTGTGGCATCAAAAATAATTTGCAAATCAGTATATACACGTAGAAGACAAGCACAAAAATACAAAACATTACAGGAAATATAAAATTATCGCAAAGGATACAGTCGTCATTCCGAGGAGGTGGATTCTCCTTGCTCAAAAGTTCAATGGCGATTCTTCTAAACAGCTATTAAAATAACAAAAAATGTATATATTTATAAAAATGAAAAAAAATTGCGAGTGATTTAAAACATAATAAACATAGTTATATATATATATGTTTATATATAGAATAGTTTATACAGACTACACTTTAAAATTCCTTCAATAAAAATTCAATTTAATATAGTTATGCTCTCAAAAAAAACTACAAATAGTATAAAATAAAAATTGCAATTCACCCAGCCAAAGTTTCGTATGCATTGAGGACTCAGCAAAGAAAGACTAGTAAAAACCCTTGTTGGTGTATAACCGACGAACTGCATGTCGTTCGTGGCTTTGGTGACAAAGTGCAGAGATGGAATTACAGTCAACAAATCGAATATGGAGGTAAACCAGAGGCCGAAAACAGATGGTCTTTGTTAAACTTGCGACCAAAAGTTCTTTTGCAACTTGCACTTAACTAAGCGGCTACTTAGTATAACTTGTTGCTTGTGAATTTTTTTTATTATTATCAACTGTTAGAAGTTTTGATGATTTTATAAATCAGCAAGATTGTTATAATTTAAGCATGGTACATGTCTGAAACTAATCATCATTAAATTTTATTTCTTAATTATTTTAAGCTTTCACATGTTATTTATTACAATTTAAATCGGTGTTCGTGCCGCGCCCAGAAAACCCCACAATACTGCTTACTACAATGCAGATAGCACTCGTAGGTCGGTAAAATTTTCATTCCTTTACACTTCAAGCTGCAGAGGTTTTTCAAAATTGATTGATGGGTTCTCACTGGTCCCCTGACTCTGAACCCGTCCTTACATTGCTTGTCCGTAAGCGTGTGTTAGTGAAAATTCTCCGATTTTTTTACGAATTTTAGGGACTTCATTTCCAGTCACATTTTCAGTAGGAAAAAAATTTGGCAAAAGTGATATCCTCTTTTATATTTATTTTAATTCCTAAAGTATTTTTTTGTCTCTCCCAATATCATGCTTTAATTACTTTTCTATCATACCCGATACTGCATTTACTTTATTTGAGGTTGTGATCTTGATATAAACACCTGACCCATTAGTTTGTATTCTATAGTGCGGAAAGGGCAATCCATGTAGTAGACCGGTTTCTTTCTTATTTGGAACTCATCACGTACTGTCAGATAATTGCTGCGATACTGCAGAAAGGCAACAAAAAATCTTGCTTTATCCCTCTCATAATGGCATAGTAGAACGGCTTATTACGTGCTGTGTTAAATTGCCACTCATTGTTCAGTGCAAGAAGCAATTCTAGTCATCTAAAGAAAAACCAGTGTCGTTTTTATTTCGCCAACTGTCAAAGACTGACAGAAATTGTATATATATATATATATATATATATATATATATATATATATATATATATATATATTACCTTGTTGCGCAATTTTTTTTCAACTTGGTAACAGCGCAGGTGCGGATTGCAGTGTTGAATACTCATATTGTTTCGAAATTTCTGTCACCGTAGGTGCAGCTGTTTTTTCCACTTCAGTATGTTGTTAATCCGCTAAAATGTTTGTTGAGTCTGGTCGAGGGCGTGTTCGGTCTTGTCTGGATACTAGTAAATTTTGTTATTCGTGGCCAGTCGATTAGAATATCATGTTGATGAAACTTTTGAATATTTAGGCCAAGTGTTTATATATATATATATATATATATATATATATATGTATAACAGGAGTTTGAAAAGAAAAATCGTCCAGTAGATCTGCTTTAGATCAAGTATGACAAATTACCAGTCATGTTTAGTCGCAGCGCAAAATTGACGAAAATCAGCTAAAGGTCGGAGCGGACCATTATTTTCCGAAACACAAACTGAGTACCCTCATGGAGAATTTAAAGCACCATATATTATCGATGATTTTTAACCATTGTTCAACTCTAGCCACAGTTTAAAGAGTTCGACCATACGCCAGAGACTTTCCAAGTGAAGTCAAATATCGTGTCGCAACGAATTGGCAGTTCTTTGACTATAATGGCAGAAGACTTGTCTCGCACTGCACTGAAGTGCTAAGTACAGACCGTATTGGACACAGGATTTCCGGCCCAGAAAGACATGCGTTTATACCTACGATCAGCTGTCTCTATTTATTCTCGATGTACGTCTAAGCTCACTAGGGGTGCCCGGGTGATCGCAACAATAAAATAAATACAATAGACATAATTTATTTATAAATTCACCCGCAACCACCATTAACGTGTCAGAGATTTAACATAACTCTGCTTTTGTATGCCGTATCGTTTTTAACAATCAAAACATGGGGAAACCGAAACAAAGATTCCAGTATCTAATTAAGTGCTTACAGATTTTCTGTTGAAGAGTTCTAAAAATTAAATTTTATTGGAAATCCTTACGTGCCGCAGTTCTCAATATTTCTTGTTACCTTGCGGGCCATCGGATTGTAAATAGACTCAAGGATATTAAGCGCATCCTCTTCGGTGTATAAATCTGTGAATCGGTAGGTCATTGATTCTGAACAGCACATCGTCTATCAATGTGCGTGAGGTGGTGGACCCTGTTGCTACTTCGAAATTGCTGCCTAATAAACGCTGTATTGGTCGCAATTGCTGCCACCGATGCTGGAGTTCTAACGTATTATGACTCTTGCGAATCCATTTTCTGTCGCCGCCAGCAGTGGTTTTTGTCTACAATTTAGCACACTATTTGATGTCTGGCGCGGAAATAATCCAATACTCACCTTATAAAATCAGCACTGGAGAGGTGCACAGTCTATACTAAAGAATTTTTACCGAATAATCTACCCATTCTTGAATCGCCACACGTAAAATCGGTGCTTTTAACGAGAAATATAACGCTCGCACGGAAGCTTCAAATATGTCGAACAACAGCAGTGGCCTTTTAACAACAACAGCTTAAGCTTATTTTAAATTCCGATAAAATCTAGAAATCAATTTTCAGTCCGTTGTACATCAAAAACCATAAAAGCAATCTAATGAAGCAGGTTCGATATTTCTCATAGCCCTTTCATTTATACTTCTGACCAACCTTTCATTAGATAGGCGCGTGTCATGTGTGAATGTGCGCTTATTACAACTAAGTTAAGCTAAAGTGATTGAATATGAAATTTATAATTTACATGCATTAGACGATTTGTTTCATAATCATCATGTGAAATGAAATAATTATGGTCTCTCTCACAATATGAGGTGGGGAGTAAAATAAATTAGATATACTCATCATAAACTCATGCCAAGTTAAGTAATAAAATTATAAAACAGACGAACCATGCAAGTGTGAAATTTTACACAAACTACTCAAGTTGTACTTAAAAGTAACAACAATGTATTTAGTAAAAAAACCCTAACTTGATGTACGTAAATGCTGATAGAGGTACGGAAAATCTTAAGATCATAGTACTACCAGACCCGAAACTAAGCAGAAAAGTAAAAGCATAAGCTTTAAAATACAATATAAGTATCACTTTAATACAGTCTAGTGAAAGGCCGGTCAGTTGTATTAAAGATATGGCCTGAGGAACTATCGCATTTTCTGCATTAGATTGCTTTTAAGACTTGAGATATACAGTTGAATGAAGATGGTTTTCGAGATCGGGATACGAAATATATCCAACGACCATAACTACTGGGACTTACAAAGCAGATCAGGCAAATTTTATAAATCCAATTTCTTATTTTTTTATATTGAAGGCCAGAAATAATTGGTCATTCCGGATTTAGACACTGGTATGGTTCATGTTCGTCCGACCTGAAATCTGACGCCTTATTTTAAAAGCTTATGAAATGAATGTGCCAAGTTTTCCTTTAAAAGTCAAAATTAACCGCTTCTGGCACGCTTGCTCCTATTCCGCCACTGCTCGCTTAGCAATATTTTATTAAATACGTAGTAAAATCCAACTCAACGATTCGCTTGCGGTAAAGTGGCTATATTCTGCTAGTATTGGATACGTTCACGTTTTTGTTGAAGGTATAACTAGCTATTCCCCGCATTTCATCAGTATTTTATTCACTCATTATGCAGATAAAATTATGTCTGACCCCCTTACATATGAGACCCCGTATTTATGCTCGACAAACCATTCTTTATTATGTACAACTATATTATACAAGAGTAAGTTCGTATAAAGCGTGCCCCTTTAGTCAAACAGAGTTACATGACAATTATTCATCTATTATCAATTCCGAAAAACTCTGTTTCCATTTCTAGCATTCTCTTTATTTATATACTGTTTATGATTCGCTTTGTGGGGAAGGTCTCTCATTCAAAGCAGCCCTAAATGGAGCCACTAGCGCGTCCTTAGTCTCCATGTTATCCAATGAAACAGTCAGACCATATATGTATAACTGTGGACAATATCTGCTGCTTATCTATAACTCCTTTACTATAACCAATTTTATTTTAATATCGACTAATTCTTGAGAAAGTGTAGAATTTCACTAAGCATAGCTAATGGTGGCAAATCCTTATGTATGCAAGAAACCATTTTACTTTATGGATTGCTTTTGCTATCATATACAATATTTGCCCTATAATGACAACAAATATATGCCTAAACTTTGGCATAAAACATTTTCACGAGGCATACTGTTTACAAGAGCTGAGAGGTGGCTGGTTAAAAGTTTTTGCAAAATGAGTTGCAAAATAGGTTCAACCTGAATACAAGGCTAGACTAAACATAATTTTGTATATGAATTAAAATTGCTTGGTGCGCGTCAAGGGTGGCGCAATGGATGAGTTCAATATATATATATATATATATATATATATATATATATATATATAAGGCAATCTGACAGCTGTAAGCAAACTAACAGGCAGGATCGTAACAAAAAATATATTTTGTCTCATTTTAATTCATGTCGTAGTTACATGGTGAGCACACTCCTGAAATTCGTGTCGTAGTTACATGGTGAGCACATTCTAGAAACGGCTCTTGAAATATAGAACAAATCAATCATTATAGTGACAAATTTCAAGTATACAAAGACTTGACTGCTGAAAAGAATGATGCTCAAAAAATTTACAAATCATTTCTGAAGTTCAACTGTGATGGATATAGTATCCGAAAATTCAACAAATAAAACGAAAGTCGGCATATAAATCAAAAAAACTAAAATATAACTTTAATTTGAATTCAATATTGCTGATAAATATCCTAAACAATAAATATGCTTAAATATTGACGATTTCAGTACAAAAAATACGTATAGTAAATTAAAAACAGTTCAAAGAGGAAATTACAAGATTGCGATTACTCTTAAAGTTGAAAGCAAAATATTTTAAGCTTGTTGAAAAATTGTGTCATAGGTGTTGATAACCTAGCAACAAATTCTTTCTAATTTGACCAGAAATATAAACCAAAGTCAGTATGAACCATATATAGTGTAGAATAAATATTTCGTCTAAGGCTCAACAAGTTCTACTTTGGATTTGGCGCCATGATTTTGATGAATCAGTTAGATTGTAATGATAAAATGCATAAGACAATTTATAGAATAGAATAGATGGGAAATTACTATTTTTACACAAAGAAGTAAAAATGAGTGATGGTAAATTTGAAAGAAATATTTTTATAACTCCTGCTTTCTCAAACATTAAAAATCGAAACAATTCTCAACCATGACAACGGGGATGTTAAAATCAATGACGTTTAAAAGCATTATAATAGGCTACTTTGATTATTGATATTAATTATGCTGCCCGGGATATTTCTGTGTGCACAGGTATGTAAAGGCATTAGGCAAGATCCTCTTTAATTAGATCTGATCTCTGAAGATTTTCCTACGGTTAGGCGACGACAAAGAATCCGCTTTTATTGATTTCACACTAAAGAAAACAACGCTCCAAATTTTAAGGATGCGAGGGATTACACTTCTCAGGTGCAAATGTAAGAAGGATTTCTTCATTTGAACTAACGCATTGTTAAATATCAATCAGATCATAAGTTAGAGTGAACTATTAATTAGAATAAAAGTTGTTTAAAAATTAAAGAATACAGCAGAAAATTACTAGAAAGAGTATAAAGGCACTGCAAAACTAAATTCAATATCGATCCCTATCAAAAAATCGTTCAACTAACTCAGTATTAAACAATTGCTTACGCGAGTAAAGCAGTTTCAATAAATATTCTTTCCAAAATACGAGTAATCACAACTACAGACAAGTACAGTGAATAAAAAATTATTGACGATAGAATACTATTTTTAGCCTCTAGCGCCGCTTGCACTAACTTGCAAATTCAAACGACCACTATTACTAGAAAAGATCGGATATTAGTCATCATATCAGTTAGAGTGCAATAGACTGCTTTTCCGATTTTACAAACTAGACAGACGTTTACGTGTATTTCTCTGCTATCAATTCACAATAAGTTTCTGTACTTAATGACTGCTATTAAGTACATAGCTAGCTGACTGGCATCCTAGACAGTACAATTAGTTGCATTTTACAAATTAATTGTGCCATGAATGCAAGAAATTTATGGTTGACAGTGTTCATGTATTGCATGCTATTCTCTAAATAACAATATTTTGATCATGTTAGTAGATTCAACAGACAGTTGTCCAAACTAGTTACAATAATTAGTTTTTACAAATAAATATAACACATTTAAATACTGTTTGTTACGAAGAGCTAATATATATGCAAGTATGTATAAGGTTTTGCGAACCTAGTAACAAATTAGTTCAGTTGTGACCAGAAGGATAAACCAAAGGCAGCATGAACGAAAAGTATAATCTCATGCACATTCGTTTCGTGCTTACTGGCGACTCATCAGTAGGAGCCGGTATTTCGCCATTTAGCCACTATATATTTGGGTGAGGAATGTGGGATAATAGGACTGTACAATCTCCTAGACGAATGTGTAAACATGCAATAGTGAAGCTAACATCATATAGTCTACAAAAATGCGACTTCAACGCTAACTCACACTATATAATATATATACCGAGTCTATAAAGGATACTAACACTATGGTTATTGTGTTAGTAACCGATACAAACATAATTTTACCGAAAAGGTACATGGTACTAACACTGGTTTCGGAGTCGGTACATAGTACCAACATGATTGAAATTGAGAATTACAATTTCTGCCCAACTGTTACTTCAGTAAATCCATAAACTCCGGCCTTGATCGATATCAGTTAACAATTTTCGCGGTAAGCATGACATCATTCAATTCAATATATAAAAGTTAAATGCTGTTTGTTGCGTAGAACTGATGTATATTAAAAATATGTATTGGTTGTTGCGAACCTTAGTTACAAATTAGTTCAGTTGTGACCAGAAGGATAAACCAAAGGCAGCATGAACGGAAAATATAATCTCATGCATATTCGTTTCGTGCATACTGGTACGATTATGATAGAATGACAAATAGCGGACGTATATATAAGTTTGACTTCCTTTTCTAATATCAGAGTAGTATTTTATTAATACTCGTTACCACCACTGTTTTTAACTCAAAGGACTGCTGCGGAGACCACAGCAAAGACTGCATCGGAAATATACTTAAATATGATTAGAGCAAAAAAACAAACTTGCCGAACGTCTATAAGAGCACAAATTGTAGGCCGCTGATATCGGGGACGAAAATAAATATTACGGCGGATTGTATTAATTTGGTACACGCATACTAATTCGGACAAAATCCTGTATGGGTTACTCTGCCTCGCTTTATTCTGTCTTCGCGAATCCGTCTAAAGATAATATCAGAGACCACATTTGATGCAGCAGAGTAAATTGACACCAATGTAGTTGACAGAAGTATTAATGTCACCTTTTTGCGGATAAACAGAATAGCGGCACCTTTTTTTACGTTTTCAAAATATTAATCGCTCTAGATTTTCAAATATTCTTGCGTTTTTTAAGTGACTGTTAAGTTTCGTTTCAGAAACTTTTTGCATCCGTACTCCCGTGACAGAATGAACCCTACATGTACGACGGATTTTAAGGTAAAATTTAAATGTTTTTACGCTTAAAAGATGTTTTCAACTCATTAGCGACAGTAAACAAACGTTTTACTTAATCTGCCGCGCGGATGGCAGTAAACTCTTCTCAAGACTTTAAAACCAGTGTGCGTGCTCCTGTCGTTTCACAGAAGACTCCGCACTTTAAAGGAATTTGTTTCAATAGCAAATGAGTTCGCGGGTATGTTACCCTATCGACTGTAGCCACAAGTGGCCAAGCAGAAGCATATACGTCCCTGAAGCCATTCTGCATAATTTATCCGATTCTAAAGAACGGATATTCCGATGGAATAATGTATGAAGCATGTAGCGGAATTTAAATCCAATTGCAACGACTAAAAGATATTGATAAGGTGCAATAAACAATACATGACAAGACCAGGGATGCGCTCTAGCGTCCGGGACAGAAGACAAACAACGCCTGCACACCAAAGTGTGTTCTCTATGATTTCGTTGTCATTTCACTGTCTCACATTCATGGGGCACATCACTGCATATTGTAGAAAGATCCAAGTTTTGGTGTTGGACAATCAACTTCAGCACTAGCGGGTTAAGATTTAGCGAAAGATTTGATTCTACTGCCATTATCATATTTATTTTCATTCAGTCCATCTTTTTACAGCTCCATTTCCCATACAGCCTTGAAACATTTTATCGTTACAATCATCAAAAATCACACAGATGTCAGAACGCCAATAAATGCCAGTCAGAAAATATGATAATTATAAACAAAACTTTTTTAGTATCACAATGGTTGGTAGTTGACGCGTACATATTCACGACTTCAAGAATTGGCTCGCCTTCGAATAAGCTAACGTAAGCCAAAAAAATAGCTAGTAGCCCTCTAATCAAGTAGCGCTGTCTTCGCAGTACTGCATAGGACGACAACCTACTTGGCTGAATCATTCTCGCTTTGGGACGGCAGAATTATGGCCTTATCTCTAAAGCTAGGCCCAAACGAGATACGGTTAAGAGTAATCAGGAAGACAAGCTATGTTGAAACAGTGCTTTTTTAGTTCAGCAACCGTAAAATATTTTTTAGCTAGCTAGTAAGATGCCCTCATATAGGAAGAGACTATTATTAACTTATCTTTGATTCCTGGCAGCAAACGAGGACCAGCAAATGCTGCTGTTTCGGTACAAAATAGTTAGCTTTGCCTGTCTACTTCCTCCTACTTATTCCTGTAACTCGTGCACATGAGCACGGCTTACAACTACCTACACCGATCAATAACTAAATAACATTAGATGGTGTTTTAAGTTAACACGGTGATTATTTCCTCTCCAACGAGTACATGAAGTTATAGATCCCTACCCAGATTTACATTCAAGGAACAACAAAGTAAACTGTAAGCCCACAATGTTTAGAATGAAAAGACCTGGGCTCCAGTGGTGTGACGGCAACACCTCACATATCCCGAAGCACGAGAAAAAATAAAAGCACTCGGATAGACCGAATAATACTAATTCGAAATAAAATTACTATAATTTGATAATAAATATTTATAGAATAATTTATAACCATTGTATGGATGGTCACGCCTTGCTTACTCGAGGACCAGAACCCAGTGAACAGGAAGTAATAATAAAAGGTAACTAATATTAAACCTAACTTAAACGCTATGGATAAAAGTGAGGAAAATAATATAAGACAAACAGTAAAAAATAATGTTAATCATGGTGATCCTATTAGATAAACAGATAATGGCAGTTTGTCAAAAACATACACAACTAATTTTTTTAAATTAATTCCATGAGTATAATTTCAAGTGAAAAAAATAATTAATTAATGCAAGTAAAAATTTTTCTCTGCATTAGGAAGGTTGTATTCATTAGGCCTCACCACTAAAACTTGTTTGCCACTTGATTTCCATAGATTTACGCCAACTCAGCAATAGTTTGATAAGTGAATATACGAAACAATATGATCACAAAAATTGTATCAGGTAACTTAATAGTAAGATTAAATTCGCAATAGTTCCAGCCACCAGAAGAAGTATTATCGACAACCTGGCATGTACAATATGGAAGCATCCACCTCAGGCAGTGTTCAAGCCAGTGCAATCGTCATTCTTCAACAAGATACAAAGTTGAAGACATTTGATCTAGTTCAGATGGAGTTATTTACCTATGGTAACCTAAACCAATATTAAGTGTCATTATGGTCAAGTAGGCCATTATGAAAGGCGACACATGCAATACAGATTAAGTGTGGTTTTCACTGTATCGCGTCATAAACAACATCGAACCTTTCAGTCAACACTGCCAAATTTTAAATGAAAAATAATCTGATGATTCCACAAAGTCGATATTGGGCTCGATTCAATACCATATCGCTCAGAACTACTATAATAAAGGTTATCTTGAAATAAACATCTGGCTCATTAAGTACATACATTTGTCAGTGTAAACTAAGAATTGTATAGAGTAGAAAAGGCAATTCATCCATTAGACCGGTTTCGTCTAATTTGGGAACTCATCACGTACTGGCCAGAATTCGCCGCGGACAGGGCTTGAACCTAGACACGTCAACTTAAGAATAATTAAACGAGCATTGGTTGCACGGGCGATGATAATAATTATTATAATCAAGTTTGATATCTTGATATTAACACATGACCAATTAAGTAAATACCGTTATCGCTATAGACTAAGAATTGTGTAGTGTAGACAGGTTTTGTCCTTAATGGATCTCATCTCGTACTGGCCAGAAATTTCCGCGGACATGGCTCGATCCTGGTGTTCTAACCACGGAGTCACCTTGCAGCACACTACGCACAATTTTCAGTTATCCATTAACCAATGTATCTCGGTTAGACTTTCTGTTTTAGGTTAGAACACCAGCCTATGAAACAGACGTGCCCAGGTTGGAGCCCCGTCCGCGGCAAATCATGGCCAGTACAAGATGAGTCCCCAATAAAGACGAAACCGATCTGATGGATGAATTTCCTTTTCTACACTAAACAATTCTTAGTTTATACTGACAACCGTATGTACTTAATGGGTCAGGTGTTTATATCAAGATCGCAACCTTCATTATAGTAATTTTTATCACCGCCTGCGCAACCAATGCTCGTTTAATTATATAAATGTTCATTTCAACACCACTTCCCCATGTTGTGTTGTGTCTGTTCAGTAATTACAGATTGGGGATTGTTAGTTGGAACTTTGGGTCAAAATGGATGCTATATGAGCTCCACCTAAAGGAAAAATAGTCTAACCGGGTTACATTAGTTAGTATATAACTGAAAATTGTGTGTAGTGTAGTGTGCGGCAGGATAGCTCAGTGGTTAGAGCACCAGATTCCGAAGCAGATGTGCCCAGTTTTAAGCTCTGTCCGCGGCAAATTCTGGCCAGTAAGTTATGAGTTCCCAATAAGGATGAAACCAGTCTACTGGAGGAATTGCCTTTTCTATACTACACAATTCTTAGTCTATAGCGATAACGGTGTTTACTTAATTTGTCATGTGTTAATATCAAGATAGCTAACTTGATCAAAGTAATTGTTATCACCGCCCATACAGCCAGTGCTCACTTAATTATATCGGACAGAATTTCGAATAAAAAACAATGATGCGTACGTCAACCTAATTGAGGCAGACAAGAGATCCCATACCACCCGATTTGACTGTAGTAAGTTGTAGATGTTTCTAACATGCAAAAGTTATATCCAACTTTTTTAATTCGCAAAAATGGAGCTGACTACAGCAGCAATGTTCTATTGGGCCATTGATTTGAAAGTACACGCAAGACCTGATCTAGTCAGCACAGTTGATGAAGCTTTATTTGTTTGTCTAGCGAATAGCAATTGCTGGCCGCTCCAAAATTACGCCTAAGAATGTTAGCGTTGGTAATCTATCGTTAGTAGCCTAAATTACTTTTAATAGTAAATAACGGTGGTCGAACGCCTGGAAGCGCCTAGTCTTCGACACCATCGGACCACGTTTCACGAGCGCATAACACAACTGCACGTTCATATACATTTGAAACTTATGTTCCTACAAAAATAGCGAAGATTGGAAGCTACTCTTGCTTTTGCGATTCTCATATTCATCTCGTCATTCCAATTGCCTGAGTTATTGATACAACTACCAAGATATGTAAACCTGTCAACTACGTCCAGATCCTCATCAGAAGTGAAAGACGTATGATCCTGCTGATGCATTTAGAGGGTGTGAATTTAGAACAGAAAGACAAAACAACGATTGCTTGTCTATTCAAGGTGGCCTGGACAGAATCTCATTTCTCGAATAATTATACAATATCATCTGCATAGTTGAGAACAACTAATCAACCGCCGGGAAGAACGACGACGCCTGAATTATGAACGTATGTCAATGCATAATTCAAAATGCCGTCCATTTCAAAATTAAGCAAAAATGTATTCACTTCGAATATCTTACACTGAATCACCGCTCCGCGTGAATCAAACAATATTGAAGAACAAGTTGGATTCAGACAAACAACAGACTTCACAGACAATATATTTACTTTATAGCAAGTACATGAACAGCGGCATGCATATCATCATCCCACAGTAACTGTCCATCCAGACTTCAAGTGTGCATATCACTTAGTATATCACAATGTTCGATTCGACATTCTGTCGAAAAGTACTATGCTCTCCAAACTTGGAAATTTTATACGTGCGTTCTAATTTGGGTCGCGTTAAGGTCTACAGTAAATTAACTCATAATGTTACTATGAGAGGTGGTGTCCAAGAAAGATTTTAACATTCTTCAATTATGTTCAATTTGTGAAAGATGCTACTCTGAATTATACTCCTCCAAACGTGCAGGCGCAGGCATCGACGATCTCCACTGAGGTAAATTTGTCGACCTGGATTACGCAGACGATATCATATTATTAATTTCTAATCAGCCTCGTATAGATTATTAAATGTCAGTTCGTCATTCGGCATAAAATTCGCACACATTAAACGTAAGAAACTACAAGATCATCCATCACTCACATAAAACCAGTGGCTTCAATAGAAAGCTTTAGAAAAAGCTGATAAATTTGTACATCCTAGTAGAAATATAAATAAATCTGGAAACATGTGTGATAATAACAATACTTGAGCTATTCAGACATCCGTTAACGTATTTTTGAATCCGTAAATACGTTAACTTGTTTAGAAATACAAATAAAACTTTGTCATCCACGCTGATTCCGTCACGATTTATGCATACCTATAGGTCGAGTACCAAGAATAAAATACTGTTTTTCAGCCAGAGCTAGATTATTTTAAGTTATAAGGGAGAAAGATTTTGAAATAAAAAATATAAATCAACCACAATATAGCGTCACTACGTCCACCAGGACGAGGTTACCGTGCTCATCGTGCCTTTGTTGAGAAACCTAAACAACGTGGCATCAAATCGCGTGCGTTACCAAATTTTTTGCAGTTTGTATTAGTCTTTTTCTTGATTAGCTTTCGCATTGTAAGCAGAATTAAATGCTATAGATGAATTTAATTGAAGAGATACAGAGAAAACCACAAGGAAGCTAAGCTTCGAAAATGACATGTGCTACGTTATGGTTCGTATAGATATCTAGGCTGACTTGTTTCTGTGTTCAAGTAGTCACTAAATTCTCGTCTTCTAAAATCCAAATTCTTACCTCAGTCAAAGGGCATTTCTAAATCATTAGCTGTCATTATTTTTAGAATTTATCATATATTATAAGTAGCACTATCATTTCTTATTTTCAATCAGGGTTATACGTCAGTGAAGCATCAGTTTTAAATGTTGGCGTATCGCCGTTTGTGATGATGATAATAATAAAGCTGAAAGCTGTTGGAACAAAAAATATCGTTAAATTCAGAGTCAGAGCTCCAACATTTCAATATTTGCCTGCCATAGATAAAAACTATATTCATCATTAAAATAAGTTAAGCATGTACAGCACGATACCAAGTTAAAAATCACATTATATATTGTAATGAAACGCTTTCGCGTTATCTGATAAACTGATATGACGCAGAAAAGGACTTGGATTATATAGGTAAATAATAAATGTCCTCTTTTGCAAGTCTGCACAAGGTGTCGTTAGTCATGCATATGTTTAAAAATGTATATTAATCCCTCCATATTTTAATCCGCGACTGACGAACCTTGAAGAACCAAAGATCTAAACAAGTAATCAGTAGTAGAATTTAATCTCAGCTCGTTTTCCTGTAAGCAGAGTTCATTGAAACGAAATTTTCAAAGGAACCCATATTCAATTAAAATCCCGTTAATTAAAGACACCATAAAAATACTTTTAGAAGCTTTATAGTTGGACCATGCCAGAGTCAAAAGTTTGCGATATATTATGCGATGTTCTAATACGATTTTCCCACTGCTGCGAGGTTTCAATCAGTGCTAAACTTAGATAATCATGGGACACATCGATAACTGTACAAATGGAAAGGGAACCTGACATGCCCTGATCGACAAGTTTTTCTGTTGCATAGCAACAAGATTGATTAAGGAAACTGTTGAAATCAAGTCGATAATGTCCATGGATAAAACAACAGTAGACAAATTTCTTAATCCGAAACAGCAATTCGCATTTCATCCCAACTTTTCAAATAAAATATAAATTGGTTATGCAAATTTCCGTCTTTCATGGATATAAAATTAAAATCTTCCTATTATTGAGGACAGATTTTATTAATGAGTATTTCTTTTTAAAATATCCGCGGATATGTTAGATTTATAACCAAGTGGAATTCTTTACTTATAGACCTTTGCTAAAAAAATAAACACTAGGTTGGACTACCACTTAGTTTTAATCAGTACAGATTCCCAGTTGAATTATTTTTATTAGTGTCTTAACATCTTCCTATAAGACATCCCGAGAGCCGTTATTCCTGTTATGATATTCGGTTATTTATTTGACAACACCTCTTATTATTATAATGAATTTTGTACAATAAAACCGCAGTTCCAAATTTATCAAACTGAAAACATATACAAACTTTGGATGATAATTCAACTCATATGTGTATAAATGATAAATCGACTTGTGCTATCCTTTCCTATGCTTTAACACAAATGTGGCTATATAAAATTCAAATTTAGTTTTATATTTATTTGAGAGAAATACGTCAAACTTTAGTCTACGTAATACTAAAGAAATCGTAGAATTTAGTTCGATCTTCAGTATTTGTCGCTATGTATCTTCCAGATTTAATGAAGATAAAGTAACCACTCGGTTAAACTGCATAATCACTCCGATTGTACTTCGAAGGCCAATAAATTCCCAGGTCAAATGGATTTGTTCATGTTTCTGAATAAACTTACAAACAATACACATTCAGATCTCGGAACTAGTTAGGCACTCACAAGAAAATCACTATCGGCTAGTTCGGAGGGCTGTAAATACGTTTGTTATATTCAATCGCAGTTGAATTTCTACGTTAGTATAATAATCAATTTAAATAAAATACAGAATAGAATACAAATTTTCATATGAAAATTGCAGAGAAAGAAGGCCTAGAACAGTCTTGCTTAATTGAAAAATGCATACTTGCTTTGCTCTTCTGCCCAATACATAATGTCTCCAATTTCAGATTCAGTAAACATCTATAGTACATGTCAAAGGAAGTAATTTAATACAAAAATCGATATCTCCCAGTACAATCATATATAAACTAAGGTAGCACAAAATTTGTCTGTGAAACAGTTCCATCATAACACACGTGATTACATTCACAGATGATAACATAATCTAGCGATAACTATTAAACACCGCGTAGGAATATAGCAATACGTCTTAAATATTATTTTCTGCCAGAGCTACAAAATAGTGATACTCCAGTTTAGAACGTATACATCTAGTCAATATATAAACATATTTTTACTGTGCAACCATAGACTTTTCGCCAAATAACGAAATATTATGGTTGAATTGACACAATAATAATAAATGCTTCATAAGTGTATATTGTAACGAAGAGAACGTTATTCGTGATTATAATACGTAAAATATGTACATGTTACTTACGTGCTTTACATTGTACGCTGATTTAGCACTTGTTTCAATAAACATTACATTCAGATCTTTAGCCAAACGCTCCCCTTCTTCTGTTGTTACTTTTCTACTTAAATATATAAAGAACAGACACACCTTTTGTCACTTAAGTCCGTTTTGTTTCCAACCAGCATAATAATGACATCGCTACCACGTTCATTTCGTACATCATCAATCCATTTAGTCGTTTGCAAGAAAGATTCCCGAACTAGAATAAAAATAACGCGACATACTGCATATGTCATACACGACAACAGCAACGGATGAATCCCTAATATAACTAGGAATCAAACTGCGAAATCGCTCCTGACCAGCAGTATCCCACAGTTGTAAACGAATCTACAATTAAAAAATTTATTCTCACAGTTCTGTCTTCCAAATACATAGTTTTTGACAAAAAATCAATTCCTATTGTAGCCTAAAATAAAAATATAAAGAAAATCTTACTTGATAAACGCTATCGAAAGTCTCATACATAAATCTTGTTATAAGAGACGTTTTCCCAACTTAAATGCAGAAAATTAGGCATACCACTTTGCTCCCCAAGAAAAACAAGTTTAAATTTGCGCAAAGGATTACTAAAATCCGTGAACCCAGACATTGCTCAATAAGAGAAACCTTGGTGAACCGAAGACAAATTATAAGCAAAGAAGAAAAACAATCAGAATACTAAAATTAATTAACAATCGAAACGCTTAAGTAAATAGGCAATATTAATGATATAACATTTGGAGCATTTCCAAAATAAATCTATCACATTTTTATAAAGGTGTAGTTCCTAAAAAATAAGTAATTCTAAAAGGTTAAGGATCAAATATGATTGCTAAATTTGCCAATTTTTAGTATTAAGCGCCAATTAATATGACATATTTCATTGATAATTGTATAAAGGCCCTAGTTTCAAATAAATGCCGTAAAACGTTACAAAGTCAGCTCAGAGACAGGGGTGGCTGAGATAAAACTGTTGGGCGCCCTTATTAGGGCCGGTGTAGAATCTACATACATATTAGTAACTGTGAGCACCATAGATGCCAAGTCGTCATCAATATTACCTTGCCCATTTGAATCTAAGCTAGAATTCACATTCACATCTATTAACTTCATGCCTTTTATATCTTGGGCTAATTTGCTTGCGTCCTCAAACATAAGATCAGCTTCCATGCTGATCGTACTTAATTTTTAATTTGATAACTTAGTTTTATGCAAACGGAATGTGAACTTCTTACGTAGCAAAACACCCGATCAAATAACCTGGAAAGAAATAAGACGTGAAAAACAGAATTATTAAATTACCTGTTCCAGAACGTCCCCAATATTTACGATTCAAAAGACAATGAGAGCAGGAGTATAATGTGAAAATCGAGTAATTATAAACGTAAACTGGAGAAAAAAGAATAAATGCAGCTTTTTGAGGAAGGTCAGGCCAGTCACGTACAGCTTACCGAAACTCAAATAATGCACAATTCAAAAGTATATATACTGTCGAGTATTTAAAAAAGAATGTTCTTGAAATTAAACGAATAACATCTCTTTAAGTAAAATTCGTTTAAATCAGCCAAGGTGGTTTAAATTCATCAATAAATGTCACTTTAATTTTGTCGGAGGAAATATCTTCCTCTACACCCGTATTGTGTTCTCCGGCAAATGCCTAGAAAGTCAGTTAATGTAGCAGTGTCCAAAAGTACTCTTAGACACATGAGACCAGCTCTGGTTGACTTGGGTTGTTGTTCTTTCTGTTGGGGCGTTGACATCCGTGGCGAGTGAGTAGCTGAGTAATCTCGTTGAAGTTCTGCAGTAACCGCCTCACTGAAAGAATCAACTGTAGATGATTCTCCGTCTCACTAGTTGTACAGCAACAAGATTTGTGTGACTGAAATCGGTAATGTGTGTGAAGCAAGACCAAAAATTTGCGTATGTGACGATAACAGACAGCCCACACACGTAACGCACAGCAGAAGGCAAACACAACAACTGACGTGCATGGTAAATTCACCGTTCTTAAATAGACTTAATTTGACTTCTCGTACACTATTGGTTAACTACAAATTTCGCTTTTTTTCTCATTGGTGCTGCGTAAATTGAATTGAATTTAATTTACGCAATATGTCGGCGAATTGTTTTGTGTAGTTACATCACTTTCCTGTCTGAAAAAAGAAAAGAAAGGAACTTTTCCTCTCGACGAGGCTTGATGCGAAATGCATGGCAGAGTTCAAACCAAGTTAAGTAAATGGTTATTATACTGCCCATAGCTATAAAAATGAATCGTAAATGCTGGGCTTAAGTATGCCTGTTTGTTTCTTCAACAACGATATGATGCCAAATAACCACTAGGAATTGCTACATAAATTGTTTGCTGTAGTGACCGGTCATACCGCGTTAGGCAAAATAGAGTAATGTAAGGTTGGGCAGCCGCATAGTGAGGATTTCAACGTAGATTGCCACTGAAGTTGCCAGGTTTAAGTTAAAACCTGGCCAGGCTGGATCGCCATGCATGTGTCTGTTTACGACCAAAGGAGCTAGTGTGTGCTCGACGTTGTGGTCATGATATTTGTAAAGTGGTCTCTGTGCAACTAATGAAGTTGATATATGCAATGAAAGTGGCCTGTACCATTATATGAAGCTGATAACTACCCAGTGTGGCGTTAGCCCTAAATAGCTTGTCATACCAAAATAGGCAGTGTGAGCTCAGGTCTGAGCCATACATTATAATGTAAAAATATGTACATGAAAATCAAAAGGTAACTGCATAAAAATGTACTTGAACATTGCCTCAGAGATGGCATAATACCAGAGAACCGTTCAAAAATGCTACACAATTGTTAACTAAGAACAACTTGGTTTTACCACGTTAAACAACTGAGTGAGAGAAAAATAAAAGGAATGGTGTGAATTCAAAGGTCACGTTGCGTGGCATAGGGCGCAAGTGGTGCGCGTAAAGTTAAAAATTTTGATACACAGAATAACGAAATATTAATTTTAAAAAAATATCAGTTACGCGTTATGCAAAGAAAGCTAATGCTAGGTTGAGATTTTAGGCAGATGGAGCCTGAAACCTATGTAGAATTTTGATTGCTCTCAGGATCACGTGGTTCGATAAACGGTTTCAACCTGCCTATGCTTACTGATGTCAGTGTCGCGACTTGCATGATAATGAAATATTTGAGTTGTCTGAGCAAAATCGAGTAAGGACCGTGATAATTTGGTTGAAGTGGCGCAAGACCAGTGTCGTTGCAAACGAATACTCTATTGCAGCTGTGGAGCTGCGAGTAAACGAAGATTGGACGAGGCTTATGCCTCGGCAGCTGTTCAGATATGATACCGAAATGAAAGACGGAGGCAGGAAGCTTCGTCCTGTGGTTCATTCTGTGCGTGTATTAGACGTGGGAGCTGACTAGGCAGGTGTAGATCCATGCCACACAAGATTTGGGACGCAGATGTTTTAATGGATTCACGAATGCAGGAACGCCTGGCAATCAGAACTAAATGTAGTGCATCGACTTAGTTGCCATTAATGGACCAGGATGCTAAAGCAGCATTGGTTCCCTATGCGAGTGTGCCGGAGACCCATCGTTCCTATCGATCTGTGAGAAGTCGGACAGTCGCTTTGCTTCCTGGGTGAGAAATTGAGTGAATTGAGTTGAAATCTTTTCTCTGAAAGCAGGTCTGCAGAACTGGCTTGGTGGGCTGCGTACCCGTTCAGTAAACAATTGGTAAGCCTTTCCAGAGACGGATATGAACTTGGTTGAGTGACGGGCTACTGATTTTTGAATATGAATGTCACCGCGCTGTTCCGTTTGTAGGAGGGATGGCGTTAGTGCAGGTTCACTAAGTGTCACGGAGTTGACAGTGAATGGTGACGGCGAAGGTGGTTGTAGCGAGACGTCTGGCCTGGAAAGAGCATTTGCAATGAATTATTGTTCGCCCTTTACATGAAAGATGTCAAATTGCCATTCGCTTAGACGTGAAAGCTGACTTTCCACTCTGGCAGGGTACTTACGATAGTTTAAGTCGCGTTTCGAAGTGCGCTAACTTATGGTGCATGATCTGTGAAAACAACAATTCTGCTGCTGCCAATGATGCAGATAAAATGGCGCACTGTGTCGTGGGTGGCAAGGAGTTCTCGGCCGAAAGTGTCGTAACTCGTTTCTACTGGTTAGAGAGTACGCGAGTAGAAACCGATATACTTCCGAACTCTGTCGATTTCTTGTTCCAAAGTGGCTCCAATAGGGAATTCAGAAGCATCTGTCGTGATAAGAAATCTTTGCCGAAAATTGTGGATGCGTTAGCGTTGTAACATTTGCTAACTAGTTGGTGGCGTATCGAAGTAATTCCTCGTCTTCAGATGACCAATTAATGCTGGAATTCATGTTAAGTCCTTTTTGATTCCGGAGGTGTCTACTCAAAATATAAAATTGTCTTTATAGGCCGGGAAGGAACTTGCGATGCTAAGTTAGTACTCCAAAAATTTTCTGCAACTCGCCCATAGTCTTCGGTGACATTATATTCCAGATTGAATTCGCTTTTGACGGCAAAGGTCTAATAAGTTGTGGTGTGATACGATACCCTAAGTAGTTCATGGATGTTGTTGCAATCTGCGTTTTGTCACAGTTGATCTTGAGTCCGTGGTAGGATAAGCATGAGCAGACATTTCATAAATGCTTGGCATGAGATTCTAAGTCTGGATTGAATACCATTATGTCATCGAGATATGACATACAGTAAGTGGCGTCGTCGTGAAGTACGTTGTCCATGAATATTTGAAATTTCTGCGTAGCACACTTGAGTCCTAAAGGTATGTAGAGATATTAGAAAAGGCCAAATGCAGTGATGACCGAAATCTTTTTAATATTTTCTGGCGCTACCGGGATGTGGTTGTAGGCTTGTCTGAGGTCAAGCACTGAGAATAAATTGCTACCGCTGAGTTTTTTAAAATTAAGTGTTAATATTGAGAATAGGAAATGCATCAGAATCGATCTCTGAATTTAAATTGCGGTAATCTCCGCAGGATCTGTACGATCCGTTTGATTTGGAGATTAAGTGCAGTGATGCCGCCTATGAAATTTTCAATGGCCTGAATGTTATGTCCACCTATGTTGGATGGTCCACGTACATGTATGTCGTCAGTGTTTATTATTAGCGTATCGTCTAGACGAGCCTTAATTATGCCTAATTCTGCAGTTAAATTATTCATTTGAGAAGTCAATGCCTGAATCAACGTTTCCAACCCATCAGAAGACATTTCAAATGTACCACAAATGCTTTATTTTTACTCAATTATATATAGAATTTTGCTCGCACAACGAGCATTGATTTAATAAAACAAATTTACACATTAATTAATTTATGTTCACTTCAGCTCAAAGTCTGCTTTTCTCATTGGAGTGACTGCTTCATTCTTATACGGGCGCTTCTGCGAGTAATTTCTTTTGAAATAATGTCTGCCCTAGATAAGACCCTTTTTTCATTATTTGACTTAAAGGTGGCTATTGCCACATCTTCCCCCCTCAGGAATCGGCTTTCGCACTCTGCTTAAACGATCCAGTGCAACAGCTCGTGGTCCATCGGGCAGGCTAACAAAAACAGTATTGTGCTCTGAGTCCACCCTCTCTACGCGATACGGCCCATCATTGACAGCCTGCAGTGCCATGGGCTCGACCTTCGCTACCATGACATAGTCGCCGACCTTTAGGCGAGTGCGTGTCGGTTGCCTTGCATAGCCTTGTCGCTGTGTGGCGCCTACATATTCAGTTAACTGCTTCAGTCGTTCCTGAATATTCGCTATGGTGCAGCGCTCATGGGATCCTTGGATTACAGGTTCACCTGGCAGTCTTATGTGTCCTCCATAGTATCACATGGCACCAACATCGCAGTACCTCTTTCATCGTCCTATGTGCGCGCTCAGCTGTCGCATTGGTCTGTGGGTGATAAGTGGCTGTGCGGGAATGCTTTATGTCAAGGTCTTTGCACCACTGATTAAATTCTTTCGACTCAAACTGTGCGCCTTGATCGGTAAAACTAACTTTTGGCGCACAGAATCGACTGAGCCATCGCTCTACTAAGCAATTTATAATCTTCTCTGTTGTGATTTTCTTCAGTAGTACAAACTCGACCCATCGGGTAAACTTATCGACTATGGAAAAAACATAGGACACGCCGCCGTGAGCTACCAGCAGTGGACCTACCAGGTCGATATGCAGAAACTCGTTCCGTGCAGTGGCATTGAAAGCAATCGGAGTGACTTTTTCTCGTTTTTGTGGTTTACAATGTTGGCAATAGCTACGAATTTCTTTGGACATGCCAGGCCAATACAATCGTGACTGCAATGTCTCAATGAGCCGCCCAGCGCCGAGCTGTCCCAACGTTTCATGCCAAAAGGCCATTAATTCTGTTCTTATAGATTCTGGCACAAACCATTGCACTGTTTGTCCTTCTTTCCGCACCAACAGGCCGTTCTGTAGACTCAAAGTTTTATATGGTGCAGACACCACTGTGCCGTTTTTTAATTGATTGACTATTTCCTGACATGTAGCATCTCTTCCCTGTTCTTCAGAGGCTTTTATAAGCGGCGAAACCCGCACAGCGGAAATTCTGCTGAGCGCATCGGCCGCCGCATTCTCGATTCCTGCTCTATGATGAATTGATATATCGTACTCTTCGAGTTCTTCAATGTCTCGATGTACTCGTTTCTTCTCAATACATAGTGATCTCCAATGCACTAGCGCTTTGTGGTCGGTAAAGACGTCCACGTGCCCCCCGATGACAAAATATCTAAACTTCCGCAGCGCCCATTGTACGGCAAGTAATTTTTTTTCTGTGACGGTATAGTTCTGTTCCGCCATAGTGAGTGTGCGACTTATATATTGCGCAGGACGTCCGTCAGCTAGTAACACCGCTCCTATCCCAATATCTGACGCGTCTGTAACAATTGACATATTACCTACCGGGAAAGTCAAAATAGTTGCATCTATTAATTTCTGCTTGCATAGCACAAACGCTTGTTGAGCCTCCTCCGTCCAACAAAATGGTATCTTGGCACTAGTTAACTGAGATAAGAGCTGTTGCGTAACCGCCATCACTGCGAGGTATGGTCTATAGAAATTCATCATACCAATAAACTGGCGCAATTGTTTTCTATTAGTAGGCACCGGATAATCACTGATAGGTTGTACATTCGAATCTAACGGCATGCATCCGTCCGCTGAGACTAAGTGCCCCAAGAACCGAACTTCTTGACCTATCTGTACCTTTTCTGGATTAAAATGTAATCGCCATTCTACAGCTTTGGCGAACATCTTCTGCAGCCTCACACGTAATTCGTGTTCAGTAGTGGCCCATATAATAACATCGTCTACGTAAGCTGTTGTACAAGTTAAGTCAGACACGAACGAGTCCATCATTCTTTGGAACACTTTCGGTGCGTTTTTAAGGCCAAATGGTACCCGGGTGAATTGGAAATGACCTTGGGGTACTTGTACCGCTAACTTCCATCGGTCTTCGGACCGCACGCCTATTTGCCAAAATCCCTGTTTAAGATCAAGCACGGCGAACCATTTGCCTACCGCTAGCTATAAGAACAGATCACGCAGAGCCGGCATGGGATTAGGGTCCGGTTTAGTTACTGAGTTCAATTGCCTAAAATCAGCCGCCGGTCGGAGCGAACCATCCTTTTTCGTAACATAAACCATCGAAGCACGAAAAACAGATGATGACGGTTCAAGAACGCCCGCTTCTATCATTTCTTCGGTTGCTCCAGTCGCTGCTGCTAATTTCTTTGGAGGAGCACCATATACTTTTGGTAGTTCGTAACCGTCATTTAGTTCTAGCCATAGCTTAAACTGGTCGACCGTCGGCCCTGGACGCTCGCTACAATCAGGCAGTTGGAATATAATTTTCATTGGGAATATCTATGGAACACCAGAGACATATTTGACATGATTGAAAAACTTCTGGTGATTATAGCACCAGTTCTTTGGATCATATCTGTTAAAGGATTGCGGGGATCTCAATCGCCACCTACAGTTATAATGTGTTCTGGGCGTATAATTTTGTCTAGAGTTCGCCTGATTTAGCTCGAATTTCCCTATGGTCAATCCTTCTAAAACTTTAGCCATGTTAGCTACTGTCCTTACTAAAGAGAAGAGACCATCATCCTGCGGGGGCGGAAAAAAAGATGACGAATTTAATTTTAGTGATTGTAGAAGATTGTTAATAAAAACAACCTTAGCCTCATGGTCAGAAATTTTGGTTTTATACCAACGTTTCCGTAAATTTCAATGGGGCCAAGGTTTGCCACGTCTAATTGCGCATATTTATTTATTCTTTGTTCAGTTTTTGTGGGACTCAGCAAAAATTCTACCTCATTTTGTAGGCCCAAAATGGGATTGGGTAGTTTCCTAATGGCCTCAAGCTTCGGATATATCCGTCGCGGCAAATCAGAAGGTAATTTAGCAAACCCCTTTTATAGTTTTTCATGACTGTCATAATATAGAAACGGGAAGAAAGCGGAGTCTACGCACCTAAAGAATAGTTCGCTATCTCCATCCCAAATATGAACATCAATGTCTAAAAAATGGACCTGACATTCTAACAATTTTACTGGATCTTAAAAGCATACATTTATAAGCAAGATGAAAATGTATAAAAAGACTTTAAACGATACGCTTACCCACAATCGGCTTCCACAATTGAAACAGAATCTTCCCTAGTTGAATCTGGCGGGATAAGCACAGAAAACATATGAAATTAGTTCTTTCACAAATTCATAAGTCACAGTTCTACATTTTCGTACAGTCATTGTTCTATCATACGTCACCAAGATATAAAGTTTTATACGTAAGATAAAATATATTGAATATAACTCCTTCCTTCAAAAAAATATTCCCAACAAAAATTTCCCAGAAGACTTCGACATTAGAGAGATTCACAACCAGAGTAAAATGTATACGAAAATGTCAATTTACAGTCGATTGTATTTATAACAAAAGTTTGCTAATGACTAAAAAAGCAATACAGTTCTCCGTACCCTTGCGCGGTCGCCAATTTTGTAAACGCCCCAGCTTCAAGTAAATGCCGTACGACGTTACAAAGTCAGTTTGGAGCTATGGATGGCTGATTTATTACTGTTGGGGGCCTATATTAGAGCCGGTATTGCTTTCTCCGACAAAAGACGAGGAAGTCAGTTAGTGTAGCAGTGTCTAGAAGTACTTCTAGACACTTGACAGCAGCTCTGGTTGGCTTGGGTTGTTGTTCCTTCTGTTGTGGCGTTGACATCCGTGGCGAGTGAGTAGCTGAATAATCTCGTTGAAGTTCTGCAGTAACTGGCTCATTGAAGGGATCAACTGTATATGTTGCTCGGTCTCACTAGTTGTACAGCAACAGAATTGGCGTGACTGAAAATGCCAATGTGTGTGAAGCAAGCCCGGAAATCAGCGTAGGTGACAATAACAGACAGCATGCATACGTAATGCACAGCAGAAGGCAAACGCAAAAACTGACTTACATATAAATTGACCGTGCTTAAATAGGCTTAATTTGACTGCTCGCACACCATTGGTTAAAGACAACTTGCGCTTTTTTCACATTGGTGCCGCGTAAATTGAATTGAATTTAATTTACGCAATATGTCGGCGAATTGTTTTGTGTCGTTACAAATGTGTAAAGGCTGAGAACAATTCGCCGACATATTGCCTAAATGAAATTCAACTGAAAACAAACGAAATTTGCCATTAACTAATGGCGTGCATACTAACGCTTGCACAAGTATATAAGCACGGTGCATATACTATGCATTATCATACACGTTTAACAATTCCTGCAGTGTACTACGCGTGATTGCTGTCGCGTTATAAATTTGACTATTCGCCTATGATGACTGCTGGATTAGAATCAGTAACGATAGGTCACATAGTTACTTGGATCTCAGTCACGCCAATTTTCTTGTTGCTGCTGAACTAGCATACGTATTGATTATCTATTAATCGGACTTCTACGCGTGCCAGCCACCACGGTCTAGTTGCAGATCTCAAACAAGACAAGTCTGTGCCTTCGTACAGAAACTCACCTCTCTGGTTTTTATTCAGCAACGAAGGAACAACAGCCAGTTAACAAGTGTCGGCTTCAAGTGCCTAAGAGTACTTCTAGAATCTGAACTATTGCCTAACGTTCTCGGCATTTGCCGGAAAACACAATTCCCGCCCTGAAAAGGGACATTCAAGTAACTCTTTCTCATTATCTACGGCCTTTAAATACTTTGTAACAACGCGCTGTATTTACTTGCAGCCGGGACATTTAGAAATTGGCGACCGCGCCGGGATACTGAGAACAGTAATGTTTTTAAACTTGAATTTAGATCACAAATATTTAGACATAAATGCAATAAGGTGTGTTATTTTTTATTATTATCCTGGTGGATTAGGGTAAAATCGACCGTAGCGCACCGAACCATCCATTACTTCAACCGAATTTTATATTTGTTGCGAAGCAAATTTTTTGTTTGCCTTTCACTATCGTTCAAAACTTTACTCTTTTACGTAAAAACTATGCAAAATTCTGGAAGCAGATTTATTTCTGATTTTGTGAAAACAGATTTAGTCATTAAATCGCTTAAAACTGTTTACTTTAGTGGAAGCAAATTTTAATTCTGATCTAGTGGAAGACGATTTCTGATTTTGTGAAAGTAGATTTAGTCAGTAGAATCGCTCAAAACTGCTAACGTCCGTGGAAGAAGATTTTGATTCTGATTTTGTGAAAGCAGATTTGTTTTTGATTTTGTAGATTCAGATTTGATTCTGATTTTGAGGGAGCATATTTTGTCAGTCAACTCGTGGAAGCAGTTTGATTCTGATTTTTTGGAAAGAGATTTCTGCAGTTTCAAACTGTGGAAGCAGATTTTAGTAAGCGCTCAGTTAATAGTCGTAATTTTTACAAAGCAAATATGTTTCGAACTTTTCTATATATGTATATTCTTCATAATGTCCATGCCTTTTAATATTACACAGTATATTTCTAATTAATAAAAAAGAACACATTAATAACAAAGTAGATAAAGGCCATTTATTTCGTGAATACTAATCATCGCTATACAATCATACAGATATACACATTTTGGGTCTTCAATTGATTATGCTAGTGGTAACAAATCTGACTCGTTTTTACTTCTGTTTCTTGTTTTAGTTGGTTGGTAAGTGTGTATGCGTTTGTGTTTGTCTGTGTGCGTGTTTACATGTAAAGGTCATTCTCGCAGTATTCCAAAGTGATCTCTGATGGCTTGAGAATTAACCATTTGTGCGCATTGTTCACTGTTACATGTACGAGTGCTATTTTTCCCAGTGTAGTTGATCGTTTCACCTTGTTGCGCAAATTTGTATTTTGAACATGATAAAGTGCCAGTGTGGATTGCAGTGTTGAACGGCTCATATTGTTTGGAAACTTCTGTCACCGTATGCGCCTCTGTCATTTCCAGTTCAGTTTGTTGCCAATCCGATTGTATGTTTGTTGATTTTAGTAGAGGGCCTGTTTGGTCTTGATTGGATACTAGTAGATTGTTGTTGAATTTTGTTATACTTGGCCAGTCGATTAGAATATTATGTTGATGAAAATTTTGAATATTAAGGTCAGATGCTTGTCGTTTTATATAAAGGGGTTCATAAATAAATAAATGGCCTTTCTCAACTTTGTAATTAATGTGTTCTTCCTTCCTAATTAGAAATATATATATATGTCATTTTTTGCATTTTAATTTTCTGAGAATCATTTCCAAACATGAATATTCTGAATTCTACGTTAGCTCAGTTTGCCGTTCGCTGGTCTCACATTTGATGACGCTAGACTAACCACTTTGAAGAGATGTATTTCAGATTTGAATAAAGTTCTTGAAAGAATCGTCATCGACAGGATACAGGCTAATAGAACTACGGATCAACACCGTCTAAATCAGAATACTCAGATACTATTTATATAATCGACAAATGAGTATTCAAGTAAATGAATTGAGATCAAAATCACTAAAAGTAACAAGTGCAATTCTACTAGCATCAGGTTTGGGGCCAATTTTATGTAAAATCGTATTAGCATACTTGGAAACTATGATTCTTAAAGGTCGAATTTGCAAATTTGCTGATGATTTCAAAATAATCTTTCCAATTGATCCGAAATCTGTCGACATTTCTACTCTACTCTACTGCAGGTTTACACATTCGTCTAGGAGATTGTATCGTCCTATTATCCAAAATTTCTCATCCAAATGTATGGTGGTTAAAGGGCGTAATACCGTCTCCTACCGATAAGTCACCAGTAAGCACGAAACGAATGTGCATGAGATTTTACTTTCCGTTCATGCTGCCTTTGGTTTATCCTACTGGTCACAACTGAACTAATTTGTTACTAGGTTTGCAACACCTAATACATACTTGCAAATATATTAGTTCTCCGCAACAAACATTATTTAAATGTCAGAATTAAATTATGTTTATTTTCATGATCCTGTGATAAATGATGTTTTTTAGATCAAACTTGAGCAAGAAATAAAGAATTTACGCATAACTATTCAATGTACAGATCCTGGTGAGAAACATATTGAAAGGATAGTAAGCATTGCTAAGAGCAAATGGACACTAATAAATATAAATATCTTATCAAACGATATAAAATTACAAATGTATATAATTTGGATAAGACCGATACTACTATGTGCTGCCGCCACTTGGAATCCTTTACAAAAGGGATTGTCAAACAAACTAGAAGCTGTAAAAGGAAAAGTTGTGAAATATATTTGCCCTGTCTCCTGCACTATATTCGCCAGTAGATTTCAGTTTGTATCACAGCAAACTTTATGGTTTCTGAGGATGTTCTACTTCATAAAAATTTTCCATTTAAACCAGTTGACTGGTTCCTATATGTATCTAATAATAAAGATTCATGAAGTTGGAACTTGATCTGGAAATTTGACGATCTCTCCACCTTTGGTAGGAAATGTTGCGGGGAAGTTATTCTCTTGTTTGAAAATTTACAAAATTTACACTCAATTATCAAATGGGCTTAGAGAAACACCTTCATCTAAGATGTCTTTTAAATTTTTATGTACTAAACTTGAAAAAAACTACAATCCTGTCTTCGTTCACCCGCAGCTCCATAGCTGCAAGAGAATGCTCGTTCGTCACGACACTGATGTTGTACCACTACAACAAAAGTATCACGGTACTTAACCGATATTACTATGTCAGCCGAAATACTCCCTTATCATGCAAGGTGCGACACCTACATCAGTAAGCATATACAGATTGAAATCTTTTATCGAACCGCCTGATCTTGGCAACACACAACATTCTACGCGTGTCTCAGGCTCTACCTATCAAAAGTCTCAACCTAACAAAAGATTGTTTTGCATAACGCATTACTGATATTTATAAAAATTCAATCTTTCGTTATTTAAAATATCAATTGTTAGCCTTTGCACATCACTTTCACCCCATTTCACGCGACGTAATCTCAATGTACCCACATGATTCATTACCTTTCTCACAATCACTTGCCTCACGTGGTATATCCAGCTGTTCTTAGCTAACAATTATGTAGCATTTCGAACAGTTTTTCGGTATTATGCCATCTCTGCGGCAATGTTCGGGTACACGTTTTGTCGATACCGTTTGATTTTCATGTTTATATTTCTTTTATTTTGTACTGTTGCAACGTATTGCTCACACCTAAGCTCACACAGCCTATTTTGCTAAGACCTGCTACTTATAGCTAGCGTCTTGTGTAGCAACACTATAGAGTTATCGGCTTCATATCATAATACATGTCACTTTCAATGCATGTCTCTACTTCATCTGTTGCCCAGTGACCATTCTACGAATATTATAACCACAATGTCGAGAACACAACAGCTACTTTATTCTTATTCAAACACATTGACAGAGATCAAGCCTGCCCTGGTTTTAACTTAAACATAACAACTTCAGTGGCAATCTACCTTGAAATCTTTACGCTGCGACTCACAACACTTCACACTGCTCTATTTTGCCTAACGCTGTATGACTGTTCACTACAGCTAACCATTTGTGTAGTAATTCCTAGTGATTATTTGGCATGATATCTTTATTCAAGCAACCAACAAACAGGCACCAGCCAGACATTTCTGTACATTTATCGTTAGATATGGGCTGATTAATAAACAGTTGCTTAATTGGGTTTCAACTCTGCCCTACATTAAATATCAAGACTCTCCGAGAGGAATATTCCTTTTTTTCAGAGAGAGAAGTGTTAAACGGCTCAGACTAATTCGCCGACATATTGCTGAAATTAAAATTAAATTTTATTACGCGGTAACAATTAATACAAGCAAAATTTGTCGTTAACCACTAGCGTGCGACCTTGCGCCTTCAGAAGTATATAAGCACAGTGCATTTACCATGCATTATCACAAACTGGACATTTCCGTTCTGTGCGCTATGTGCGATTGCTGTCGCTCTCTATTCTTGACTGTTTACATACACTGGCTTATGAACTTGTGTTATCACACTGCGTCACCTAGTCACCTGGACATCTGTCCCGCCAATTTTCTTGTTGCTGCACAAATAGCCATATGTGATCGATTGTATATTAATCGGACTTCTACGTGTGCCAGCTATAACGGTGTTGCCACAGATCATCAACAGGACAATTCTGGTTCTTCGAACAGAGACTCCCTTGTCTGATTTCGACAACTAATTATTCCGTGCATCCACACGAAGGAACACAAGCCAATTAACTATAGCCGGCCTCATGTGTCTAGAAGTACTTATAGACACTGCAACACTACCAAACTTGCTCGGCATTTTCCGGTGAACGTAATTTCGGCCCTGATAAAAGTCACCAACAGTATCTGTCTCTCATTATCTACAGCTTGTTTACTATTTTGTAACGTCGCACGACATTTATTTACTGCCGGGGCGTTTACAAGAGATGCAACTGGTCAAACTGTATCGCTGAGATTTTGTAAATTAATTCCAGTAAAATACACAGTTTTATTCACTGACACCAAACCGATGAAAAAGCACGCAATTTCTAAACCAATCATGTGCGATATGCAACTATTTAAGCGCCATGCAAACCACGCACAACATAATCTGAACTGGTCGTTACCTGCAATCGCTCTCATATTCTGTTTCACTAATTGTCTACGTCTTTTGTCTTATTTGCGGTTTTTGTTAACGCAGTTTCACTATTACAGTTTTCCGTTTGACTTGTTAAGCATCTGCGCCTCCAGGAAATAGTTATCGTTAAACTTAGTATTCGAATTTCTACAGAACTCTTTATTTCGCCTCAGATCATCAACAAAACTCATCAAGGCCTTCAATACAGCAATTGATAAATCCTGATTTTTTATCCACTTGTTAACGTGCACCTGCAATGAATACCAATAACTTACAAACAGGACACACAAGCAAGGTCATACAAGGACTTCTTGTCGACTGTCTCTGATCTAGTACTCACAATCATCACAGCTTTAGCAGGTGAATATTTTACTGACCCTCTTAAGTTCTACCTCCATTATGACTTACACCGGATATATTGTAACTTTGTATAGCTCTCTCGCTAGGGCATTACAAACGGGTCAAATTATATAGCCAACATTTATTAAAATTAAATCAAATGTAATTCGCAAATTAACTGACTGTCAATGGACACATTATAAAGCAGGAAATTTGCACCGACTAATAATAAATCACTTTCAATCTGCAGCTTTATGAAAGCAACGCATTTCCCACGTCACAGATTCTGATTTGATTGTTACCTGCCATCAATTATACTTTCTGCTATTCTGATTATCTGGGACTGATATATTATTTTATTTTACCCACGCTATTTCACTAACAGAAATGGCTACCGAGCACGCAATTCGTTTGTTACTGTGGAGGTAAGATAACTAATGGGATATCAATAAACTTCTCATATAATATTTACTATAATCAACGTTGCGAACTTAATAAAAATACTTGACCCATAAAGCACATATATTTGTGCGTATAAAATAAGAATGGTATAGTGTAGAAAAGGCAACTCATCCAGTAGACCGGTTTCGTACTTAATTGGTCAGATGTTTCTATCGTGTTCACAACCTTGATTATAGTAAATTTTATCGCCACCCGTGCATTCAATGTTCGTTTAATTATAAAAATAAATCAATTTTTATTATGGAAATTTTATTTTATCGCTGGTTTCATAAACAAATTTGTTAAAATAAATATTCGAATGTTTTTGTAGTTTACTTTGTGCATTTGCCAAAGATTTCAACTTGTATTTGATGACTTTATTATTCCGCCTTCTTGATTTTTGAGTAGCGTTATACATATCTAACGAAGCGATATTTCAAATATAAATTATTGAAATTGTTCACAAATTATTAATCTTATTGATACAATGTGTAGGAAATCAAAATCGCTTCTGGTAATAATCGTGAATATTCTATTGTAACACGCGGCTCCGTGTTACAACCCAACGATGTTCGATTTTTACAAATACAGTACTCTTTAAGGTAAAATATTCTAACTATGTTTTTACACAATATTTCTCTTAACTGTGATTTTAGGAACAATCTCCGTTAGTTTCAAGCAGTTTTAATTTGGATTTCTTGAACTGCAATTTTATTTGTAATTAATAAGATGTAACGACACAAATCAATAGCCGACATATTGCGTAAATTAAATTCAAATTTATTTCCGTTGCACCAATGAGAAAAAAGCGAAATTGCCGTTTAACCAAGTTTAACCAATAGTGTGCAAGTAGACATATTGCATGCTATTTAAGCACGGTAATTTACCATGCAAGTCAGTTGTGGCATTTGCATTCTACCTGCTTCACGCGTGTGCGTTCTGTCGGCTGTCAATACCTACGCTGGTGATTTGATAGTTTCACCAACAACTAACTACATCCGTGACTCATCTTGTTGCGGTATACCGGAGAGACGAGCCAATTAAGTGCAGAACCTGCAGGACGCCATCCACAGCGTGATTACAGCTCAACCACGGGAGCGACAACTCAACCAGAGTCCACCCAAGGCTCTAGGACATCTTCAAACTCTGAAGACTTCAAGAGAACGCATTACGAGGCCCTCTTAATGGCACCCATATTAGTAACTAATCTCTATTCAGAGCACTTTAACCGAGTTTGTAACGTCGTACGGCATTTACTTGAAGCCGGGGCGTTTACAAAATTGGCGACCGCGCCAGGATATTGATTATTGTTCTGATTTTTTTGGTATAAATAAAATTGACTTCCTTTTTAATCTATTTGAGATAAAAATCGATTAACATTTGCGTTTTTCTCTTCCGTGATCGTGGTTTTCTGGAATTCTGTTGGGTATATATATTCGTGGATTTGTGATTTTTTTTGGGGGGTATAATAATAATAAACGGAGCCTCTGTTCGTCTTTCCTACGTACAAAACGTGCTTTTGTTCTGCGCTCATTCAACTGTGGAAGCTGTTTGTGGGTAAGCGTTTCGTTAAAGTATATTTATATATTTTCATATTGCTTATAAATTTATGCTTTTAAGATCCCGTAAGATTGTTAAAATGTCAGGTCCAATTTTAGATATTGATGTTCCTGTTTGGGATGGAGATAGTGAGTTATTTTTATGCGCGTAGACTCCGCTTTCTCCCCGTTTCCTGATTATGACAGTCATCAAAAACTGTCGAAGGTTTTTGCTAAACTACCTTCTGAATTGCAGCGACGGATTTATCCTAAGCTTGAGGCCATTAGGAAGCTACCTAATCCCATTTTGGGCCTACAAAACGAGGTAGAATCCTTGCTTGGACCCACGGAAACTGAGCAGATAATAAACAAATATGCGCAGTTAGATATGCCAAATCTTAGCCCCATAGAAATACTGAGGGAATTACGGAAACGTTGGTATAAAACCAACATTTCTGACCATGAGGCTAGGGTTGTTTTTATTAACAATCTTCCCCAAACATTAAAACTCTTTGCCAGACAGCTCCCCAACACTCTCTCTATAGATGACTTATCTGAGAGATGTGAGTTAGAATATAGGGTTTTGGAACCCAAAGTGAATCCATCATCCTTTTCTTCACCCCCGCAAGATGATAGAATCTCCTCTTTAGAGAGAACAGTGGCGAACATGGCCAAAGTTCTAGAAGGATTGGCCATTACCAAATCCGAGATAAATCAAGTGAATGCTCGACCAAAATTCGTTTCCAAGTCAAATTATAATGGTAGGCGGCGATCGAGATCTCCGCAATCCTTTAATAAATATGCTCCAAAGAACTGGTGTTATAACCACCAGAAGTTTTTTATGCTTGCCAAGTTTGTCTTTGTCGTTCCGAAGAATTTCCGAATGAGTGTCAATTTCCACAGCTGACGGAGAGGACAACAGACCGCAGGCACAAGGGTGCATCAGTATCGGGAAACGTCTGGCGCAGGAAGTAGAAGACCGTACTTTCTGCACATCAACGGCATCAACGGCGCTACAGGGAAGAAGCCAACTACAATCCAACATCCCTGTCGACTCTTTTCGTCCACGCCGAATTTTTCACATAGAGAACCAAACGGACAACGCCGGTCGCAATCACCAGCCTACTTGTTTGCATGACCCGGCCAAACAGCCCAACGAACTTCTGCACCTTCTTGATTTCAAAACTGGCGAAGAGTTCATCGTAGACACAGGTGCGGCAGTCTCAGTTCTCAAAGGTGATTCAATGGCAGAGATGTCGCTAGGCGTTCTTCTCGCAACAGCTACAGGCGAGCCCATTCCAACTTATGGCTGCCAATACCGCACACTCAACATAAGTTTACGACGTGAATTTTCCCACAATTTCATCATTGCCAAGGTCTCACATAATATAATAGGCCTTGATTTCCTTCGAAGATTTCGGCTCATTGTTTATCTTGCCAATCAAAATATCACCGACCCCTCCACCAGACTCGAGCAACATTTTTGGACACTTGCCTCCGAGCGTTTGGAGTTACAGGTCATTCAGCCAACCCCAGTGCATCATTCAGCAGAGATATCAGCAGCTCTTCGAAAATACAAATCGCTTTTCGATCTTAACAAGTCAGAGCTACGAGTCTCCAACACGATGCATCATATCGTCACAGAAGGACAACCTATTGCACTCAAGAAGCGACCACTGGCTCCTGCTAAGCTGAAAGCTGCCCAAGAAGAATTCTCAAGGCTTTTGGAAGAGGGAATCATCAAACCATCGAAAAGTTCATGGGCGTCACCACTGCACTTAGTCTCAAAATCAAACGGATCGTACAGAGCCTGTGGAGACTACCGTAAGCTAAATTCAGTGACAAAATCTGATGCATATCCTATTCCAAATATCAACACTTTACTTGAAAAACTCAACGGCAGCAATTTCTTCTCAGTGATTGACCTCAGACAAGCGTGCCATCACATACCGGTAGCACCAGAAGATATCGAGAAAACTGCAGTCATCACTCCATTTGGCCTTTTTGAATATCTTTACATGCCTTTTGGACTTAAGTGTGCTACTCAGACATTTCAAAGATTCATAGACAACATACTTCGCGACGACTTTGCTTATTGTATGTCATATCTCGATGACATTATGGTATTCAGTCCAGATCTAGAATCTCATGCGAAGCATCTACGCAATATCCTCTCACGTTTATCCAACCACGGACTCAAGATTAATTGTGACAAGACGCAGATTGCAACTTCATCCGTCGACTTCTTAGGGCATCGTATCACGGCCTAAGGTATTCAACCGTTGCCGCCACAGACGAATTCAATCAAGAATATCAAGTCACCAAGGACTGTGAGCGAGTTGCAAAAAATCCTGGGAGTACTAAACTATTATCGCAAGTTCCTTCCAGGCCTTTCAAAACAACTTTATCCTTTGTGCAGGCACCTGCGGAACCGAAAAGGACTTAGCAAGAATTCTATCATTGCTTGGTCATCCAAAGACGAGGAATTACTTCGACTTGCCATCAACTCGTTAGCAAATGCTACAATGCTAACGCATCCAGATTTCGAAAAGCCATTTCTACTCACGACAGATGCTTCTGAATTCGCTATTGGAGCCACTTTTGAACAAGAGATCGACGGAGTTCGGAAGCCTATCAGTTTCTACTCGCGTACTTTCCAACCAGTAGAAACGAGGTACGAGGCTTTCGACCGAGAACTTCTGCCATCCACGACGCAGTGCGCCATTTTATCAGCATCATTGGCAGTAGCAGATTTGTTGTTTTCACAGATCATGCACAAACTAGTTAGCGCACTTCGAAACGCAACTTCATCTATCGCCAAGTACCCTGCCAGAGTGGAAAGATAGCTTTCTCGTCTAAGCGAATGGAAATTTGACGTCTTTCACGTCAAGGGCAAACATAACTTCATTGCAGATGCCCTGTCCAGGCCAGACGTCTCTCTACAACCACCTTCGCCGTCACCATTCACTGTCAACTCCGTGGCACTCAGTGAACCTGCACTAACGCTAACTCTCCTGCAAACTGAACAACGCGGTGACATTCACATTCAAAGATCAATAGCCCGTCACCCAACCAAGTTCATATGCCGTCTGTGGGAAGGTTTACCAATTGTTTACTTCACGGGTACGCAGCCCAACAAGCCAGTTCTGCCGAACAGCCTTCAGAGAAAAGTTTTCGATTCAATTCACTCAATTTCTCACCCAGGAAGCTAAGCGACTGTCCGACATCTTACAGATCGTTTCTGGGGTCACAGACTTAGGCAGAATGTTAAACGATGGGTCTCAGAGTGTGCAATTTGTCAGAAAAACAAGATCACACGATACACTCGTTCTAAGTTGCAACATTTTCGATCTACTTCTCGCCTAGCCATCGTCCACATCGACATATTTCATCTGACAAAGGTTCAAGGTTTCAGCTACCTTCTAACTATGATCGATAGATTTACACGGTGGCCAGCGGCATTACCTCTTGGTACCATTTCTGCAGACGAAGTAACTAACGGTTTTATCTCTGCATGGATATCCAATTATCGTGTTCCCAATGAGGTCATCACGGACAGAGGCACTTGTTTCTCATCTGATCGTTTCAAAACCACCTTGCGGTACATGGGATGCATCTTACGCCAGACGACTGCCTACCATCCCCAGGCTAATGGCATGGTAGAGAGAATGCATAGGGAACTCAAAGCAGCTTTAGCATCCTCGTCCATTAATGGCGACTGGGTCGATGCACTACCTTTAGTTCTGCTGGCCATGCGTTCTCGTACTCGAGAATCCATTAAACGTCTGCGTCACAACTCTTGTATGGCATGGATCTACGCCTGCCTAGTCAGCTCCCACGTCTACTACCGGCACAAGATGACCCACAAGACGAAGCTACCCGCCTTCGACTTCATTTCGGTAACATGTCCGAACAGCAGCCGAGACACACGCCTCGTCCAGTCTTCGTTCACCCACAGCTCCACAGCTGCAAGAGAGTACTCGTTCGCAACAATAATGCTGTTGCACCACTACAACCCAAGTATCGCGGTCCTACCCGATTTTGCTCAGACAGCCAAAATACTTCATCATTATGCAAGGCGCTACACCGACATCAGTAAGCATAGACAGGTTGAAACCGTTTATCGAACCACCTGATCCTGAGAGCGTTCAACCTTCTACACACGTCTCAGGCTCCGTCTGCTCACAATCTCAATAACCTGCTTTGTATAACGCGTAATTAATTTTTTTAAACATTAACATAAACTATCAAAATCTTTTTTAACCTTACGTTATTTTTCGTATTTGTTTCACGTGGCATAACTAGCTGTTCTTAGCTAACAATTGTGTAGCATTTTTGAACAGTTCTTTGGTATTATGCCATCTCTGAGGCAATTTTCGTGTACATATTTTTATGTATTTCTCACACATGACATTACACTGCCTATTTTGGTATGACCAGCTACTTAGAGCTAACGCTTTCGTGTAGCAACACTAAGTAGTGATCAGCTTCATATCATGGTACAGGCCACTTTCAATGCATATCTCAACTTTATCAATTGCACAAAGACCACTCTACAAATGCCATGACCACAACGTCGAGCACTCTAGCTCCTTTGGTCGTATACAAACACATTGACAACGATCCAACCTGCTTAGGTTTTTATCTTAAACCTGGCAAATTCAGAGGCGATTTACCTCGAAATCTTCACGCTGCGGCTCCCAAATCTTACACTGCTCTATTTTGCCTCACGCGGTATGACCGACCACTAGAGCTAACAATTTGTGTAGCAATTCCTAGTGGTTACTTGGCATCATATCATTGTTGAAGCAACCAGCAAGCATACTTAAGCCCAGCACTATATGGTACATCATATTTTTGCTCAACTTGGTTCGAACTCTGTCATGCATTTCTTATCTAGCCTCGCAGAGAGGAATTTTTTTCCTTTTTTTTCAGAGAGGAAAGTGTTGCAACGACACAAATCAATGGCCGACATATTGCGTAAATTAAATTCAAATTTATTTACGTTGCACCAATGAGAAAAAAGCGAAATTGCCGTTTAACCACGTTTAACCAATAGTGTGCAAGTAGACATATTGCATGCTATTTAAGCACGGTAATTTACCATGCAAGTCAGTTGTGGCATTTGCATTCTACCTGCTTCACGCGTGTGCGTTCTGTCGGCTGTCAATACCTACGCTGGTGATTTGATAGTTTCACCAACAACTAACTACATCCGTGACTCATCTTGTTGCGGTATACCGGAGAGACGAGCCAATTAAGTGCAGAACTTGCAGGACGCCATCCACAACGTGATTACAGCTCAACCACGGGAGCGACAACTCAACCAGAGTCCACCCAAGGCTCTAGGAGATCTTCAAACTCTGAAGACTTCAAGAGAACGCATTACGAGGCCCTCTTAAGGGCCCCCATATCAGTAACTAATCTCTATTCAGAGCACCTTAACCGAGTTTGTAACGTCGTATGGCATTTACTTGAAGCCGAAGCGTTTACAAGGATTTTTATGAAATAAACAGAACCGCGCGCGATCCGCGAGGATCACGCGGTGGACTATTGTGTCACTGCGGATTTATTTCGCTTAGTTGGATTATTCGCTGTTTACGCAAAGGATTAACTGTTCACATTTAATTATGCCTATCCGAACTCCAGAGAATAATGGGTTAACTTTTGTCGTCTAGAAGACGGACAATTTAGTTTAACTGTAAATGGTATTTAAGGCCTACTTTTGTGTTAAAATCTGTTTTTATTGCCGACCAACACGTTGTCATTTTGGACTAACTGTGAATAATACTTCTATTTGAAACATTGTGTATAATATACGTATGACCACATGTTTTTGCCTTTTCACATCAACCATCCGAAAAATATCAGAGACTGATAATGTGCACGGGTAGTAATAATAGCCACCATAGATATGTAGGACGGGTACAGAATCACGAACTAGATAGCTACCCCGCAAAAACACTCCTACACTATTATCAATGTTTTCACTTCCGGAAAGGCACATTGTGGCAATCAATGAGACTGTGAGCGTTCACACTTTGTTGTAATAAATATACTGTAATAATTCTTATTTTATCATAATGGATTACAGCAATATGTCCGAAAATACACAGCAATTGACCGAAGGACTTAAGAAATTTATCTTAAGATATAGTGCTGAGGAATTTAATTGTTCTAAATTAGATAATCATTCTGCATATATTGGATATCCGAGCCTGGCGTCTCAAGGGCTCTCCTATGGTAGTGAACATAGGGCCTCTACATTACTGCGCCTCCAGACGGTCAAAGTGGTTTAACTTATCCATCAAATTTTTATGGATGTAAGCCTCTAGGTGGTGCCGTAGATCATCAGTAAGTCTCACCGAGGCCGCGACACAGCAACTATTACATACTTCATCTTCTAACCTATTGGTTTACATGCATCTATCCAGTAAACCAATAAACAACGAAAAGGACGCACATAACAGATATCTATAAATACTTTTGTGTATCCGCCTTTACTCCGGTAAATATTCAAAATGGCTGGTCTCCAAAAACAGCCTTAGTAACATTTTATGCGGACGCTTTATGTAACGTTGCACAACACGTTTTCTCGGACGTTACAGAATTAATATTTAAAAGGTCATATACAGAGAATTAACATTTTGTAACTCAATTCATATTAAACGTTCCAAATTTATTTCTAATAATGGGCCAATCATCATGTACGAAATTTGACTGAAAATTGATAAAGCATATGCTGGCTGTATTGCATCGCCTAGATTAACGCGATTGATTTTCTACGAAATCATACAGTGTTTTATGCAGGCCGTCAGTTACCTGATTATAATTTACAATTGTTCTTGCGTTGGCGAGTACGTTCGTACATACTTGACTGTTTAGTTAACTTTAATTCTGCTAAACATCTGGCAGCCTTTTGGTTTTACTGCACAATAAACATCAAGACGAATCGCTGTGTTTTTCCACATAGCATTTGACACACTCTGTTTCTCCTAATTTATTAAATGATATACATCTGTACGATGATCTCTTACAATTGATTCTATAATGACCTCCGTCATCGATAATACAGCGGAACTCGCATTTTTAACTTATAATAAGAGAGCGACAGAGACAACCCTAGTAGAAATGGGCTTGCTCGTGGGTTTTCGGAGTAATAACACTTAAGACATCTTGGAATTGGAGTCATACCTGAAAAGTAAAACTGCTGCGCTTGTATCTATGATAAATTCCTCTAAGGTTTTAAAATCTCAAAGGTGCACAATTTCATAGAGATGTTTCGTTGAATCATATATACAGGTAATTTTGCCATTCGGAATGATTTTATTGGCTACACTGTCTTCGAGATTAATCCTGCTCAACATGAAATGCAACAATAGGCGTGTGATAAGTGATCTTTTATATGTGTGTAATGAATACACACTGTTCTATCTCTGTGGTTTTTGGTCAGCCATGAAAGGAAACTTAAAACCTTTTAATAAAAACTCTTAATAATGCAGGCAAATTAGCCATTTAGAAAAAGAATTTTTGTGGATGAAGCCTAAATACGTTTTAGAATATCTACTAAAGTATCAAGGGAATCTCGATTGTTGTATTTACCGATATGTCCCATTCTGACGGAACTCTTGATCATCGATTTTATTAACTTGTGCCGTGCTTAGGATTTACCTCTAAAAAAATTTCGTCAAATCTCGAAGAGGTCTCTCGATAGAAGGTAGACTTTTGTTATCAGAGGAAGTTTTAACGAATAAAAAGTGAGCAAAATTAGGTCCAACTAGAGTTATAATGGAAAATAGCTTACTTGGTATTAGTATAAATACAGGAAAACGCTTAAAGTCCCATAGATAAAAAAGTTACCGAAAACGTGTACTGTAATTTTTAATTTCTATTAGCTGAGCGTTATCAAAATCGCATTCATAGAATGAATTGACGAATTTGGAGCTGAAACACAGTTGTTAAATAAATTCGTCGACTTGAATTTTAAACTGTTAACAATTAGAGCAACTAAAATTAAACTGCCGGAATTTGGGACTGCAAATGCCATTGTTAAATAAATTCGTAGAAATGAAGTGTGTCTTTGCAAAAACCAAAAATTATTATAATGCATTGAACACTTTATTCTATTGTAACACGCGGCTCCGTTTTACAACCCAACTATGTTCAATTTTGACAAATATAGTTCTCTTTACGGTCAAATAGTCTAACTCTGGTTTTCACACAAAATTTCTCTTAACTGTGATTTTGGCAACAATCTCTGTTAGTTTCAAGCAGTTTTAATTGAGATTTATTGAACTGCAAAATTAATTGTAATTAATAGTGTTTTGTTTAATAATAATAGACATCTGAAAACGCTCCGGCTTCAAGTAAATGCCGTACGACGTTACAAACTCGGTTAAGGTGCTCTGAATAGAGATTTGTTACTGATAGGAGGGCCCTTAATAGGGCATGGTCGTGCGTTCTCCTGAATTATTCAGAGCGTGAAGATGTCCTAGATTCTGGGTGGACTCTGGTTGTTGTTGCTCCCGTTGTCGAGTTATAATCACGATGTGGATAACGTCGTTCAGGTTCTGCAATTAATTGGCTCGTCTCGCTGGTTGTACCGCAACAAGATGAGTCACGGATGTAGCCAATTGTTGGTAAAATTATCAAATCACCAGCGTAGGTATTGACAGCCGACAGAACGCACACGCGTAACGCAAACCAGAATGCAAATGCAACAACTCTTTTACATGGTAAATTGCCGTGCTTAAATAGCATGCCATAGTAATATAGGTCTACTTGCACACTATTGGTTAAACGGCAAGTTTCGCTTTTTTCTCATTGATGCAAAGTAAATAAAATTGAATTTAATTTACGCAATATGTCGGCCATTAATTTGTGTCGTTACAACACTTTCCTCTCTGAAAAAAGGAAAAAGAATTCCTCCCTGCGAGGCTAGATAAGAAATGCATGACAGAGTTCGAACCAAGCTAAGCAAAAATATGATGAACCATAAATGCTGGGCTTAAATATGCTTTCTGGTTACAGTTTAATACTGTTTGTTGCGAAGGACTAATATATATGCAAGTATGTATTAGGTTTTGCGAACCTAGTAACAAATTAGTTCAGTTGTGACCAGAAGGATAAACCAAAGGCAGCATGAACGGAAAGTATAATCTCATGCACATTCGTTTCGTGCTTACTGGCGACTCATCAGTAGGAGCCGGTATTACGCCCTTTAACCACTATATATTTGGTAGAAGAATGTGGAATAATAGGACGGTACAATCTCCTAGACGAATGTGTAAACCTATAATAGTAAGGATAACATAATCTAAAGTCAACGACAATACGACTTTAATGCTAACTCACACTATATAATATATATACCGAGTCTGTAAAGGATACTAACACTATGGCTATTGTGTTAGTAACTGATACCTTTTAAATCGATGAGTACCGGATACTAACACTATGGTTTCCGAGTCGGTACATGATACCAACCTGATGGATATAAATTTATGCTAAAGTTCACCCAAATTGAGAATTACAACAATTTCCGAACACCTGTTACTCCAGTTAAACCATACACTCTGGCCTTCATCGATATCAGTTATCACATTTCGCGGTAAGCATGACATCATTCAATTCAATATATTACAGTTAAATACTGTTTGTTGCAAAGAACTAATATATATGCAAGTATGTATTAGGTTTGCGAACCTAGTAACAAATTAGTTCAGTTGTGACCAGAAGGATAAACCAAAGGCAGCATGAACGGAAAGTATAATCATGCACATTCGTTTCGTGCTTACTGGCGACTCATCAGCAGGAGCCGGTATTACGCCCTTTAACCACTATATATATGGTAGAAGAATGTGGAATAATAGGACGGTACCGGAGTAACAGGTGTTGTAAATTGTTGTAATTCTCAATTTGGGTGAACTTTAGCATAAATTTATATCCATCAGATTGGTATCATGTACCGACTCGGAAACCATAGTGTTAGTATCCGGTACTCATCGATACTAAAAAGGCAACAGTTACCAACGTAACCATGTTACTATCCTTACAGACTCGGCCTGCTCTATTATATAGTGTGAGTTAGCATTAAAGTCGTATTGTCGTTGACTTTAGATTATGTTAACACTATATAGGCTACTTCGTCTAGGAAGTACCGTCCTATTATTCCACATTCTTCTACCAAATATATAGTGGTTAAAGGGCGTAATACCGAGCTCCTACTGATGAGTCGCCAGTAAGCACGAAACAAATGTAAATGAGATTATACTTTCCGTTCATGCTGCCTTTGGTTTATCCTTCTGGTCACAACTGAACTAATGCTTTCTGGTTGTTTCTACAATGATATGATGCCAGGTAACCACTAGGAAATGCTACACAAATTGTTAGCTCTAGAGTTCGGTCATACCACGTGAGGGAAAATAGAGCAGTGTAAGTTTTGGGAGCCGCAGCGTGAAGATTTCTAGGTAAATTGCCTCTTAATTTGCCAGGTTTAAGTTGAAACCTAAGCAGGTTGGATCGTCGTCAATGTGTTTGTATACGACCAAAGGAGCTAGAGTGCTCGACGTTGTTGTCATGACATTTGTAGAGTGGTCTTTGTGCAGTTGATGAATTTGAGATATGCATTGAAAGTGGCCTGTTCCATCATATGAAGTTGATCACTACTTAGTGTTGCTACACGAAAGCGTTAGCTGTACGTAGCAGGTCATACCAAAATAGGCAGTGTGATGTCATGTGTGAGAAAAACATTATAATGTAAACGAACATTGCCTCAGAGATGGCATAATACCAGAGAACTGTACAAAAATGCTACACAATTGTTAGCTAAGAACAGCTGGTTATGCCAATTGAGACAAATACGAAAAATAACGTAAGGTTAAAAAAATTTTGATAGTTAATGTTAATGTTTAAAAAAGTCAATTACGCGTTATACAAAGCAGGATATAGAGATTGTGGGCAGACGGAGCCTGAGACGTGTGTAGAAAGTTGAACTCTCTCATGATCATATGGTTCGATAAACGGTTTCAATCTGTCTATGCTTACTGATTTCGGTGTATCGCCTTGCATAATAATGAAGTATTTGGTTGTCTGAGCAAAATCGGGTAAGGACCGCGATACTTTGGTTGTAGTGGTGCAACAGCATTATTGTTGCGAACGAGTACTCTCTTGCAGCTGTGGAGCTGTGGGTGAACGAAGACTGGACGAGGCGTGTGTCTCGACTGCTGTTCAGACAGGTTACCGAAATGAAGTCGAAGGCGGGTAGCTTCGTTTTGTGTGTCATCTTGTGTCGGTAGTAGACGTGGGAGCTGACTAGGCAGGCGTAGATCCATGCCATACAAGAGTATTGACGCAGATGTTTTAATGGATTCACGAGTACGGGGACGCATGTCAAGCAGAACTAAAGGTAGTGCATCGACCCAGTTGCCATTAATGGACGAGGATGCTAAAGCAGCTTTGAGTTCCCTTTGCATTCTCTCTACCATACCATTAGCTTGGGGATGGTAGGCAGTCGTCTGGCGTAAGGTGCATCCCATATACCTCAAGGTGGTTTTGAAACGATCAGATGAGAAGCAAGTGCCTCTGTCCGTGATGAACTCATTGGGAACACCATAATTGGATATCCATGCAGAGATAAAACCGTTAGTTACTTCGTCTGCAGAAATGGTGCCAAGAGGTAATGCCGCAGGCCACCGTGTAAATCTATCGATCATAGTTAGAAGGTAGCTGAAACCTTGAACCTTTGTCAGATGAACTATGTCGATGTGAACGATGGCTAGGCGAGAAGTAGATAAAAAATGTTGCAACTTAGAACGATTGTGTCGTGTGATCTTGTTTTTCTGACAAACAGCACACTCTGAGACCCATTGTTTAACATTCTGCCTAAGTCTGTGATCCCAGAAACGATCTGTAAGAAGTCGGACAGTCGCTTGGCTTCCTGGGTGAGAAATTAAGTAAATTGAATCGAAAACTTTTCTCTGAAGGCTGGTCGGCTGAACTGGCTTGTTGGGCTGCGTACCCGTGAAGTAAACAATTGGTAAGCCTTCCCACAGACGGCATATGAACTTGGTTGGGTGACGGGCTATTGATCTTTGAATGTGAATGTCACCGCGTTGTTCAGTTCGCAGGAGAGTTGGCGTTAGTGCAGGTTCACTGAGTGTCACGGAGTTGACAGTGAATGGTGACGGCGGAGGTGGTTGTAGAGAGACGTCTGGCCTGGACAGAACATCTGCAATGAAGTTCTGTTTGCCTTTAATGTGAAAGACGTCAAATTGCCATTCGCTTAGACGAGAAAGCTGTCTTTCCACTCTGGCAGGGTACTTGGCGATAGATGAAGTTACGTTTCGAAGTGCGCTAACTAGTGATGCATGATCTGTGAAAACAACAAATCTGCTACTGCCAATGTTGCTGATAAAATGGCGCACTGCGTCGTGGATGGCGAGAAGTTCTCGGCCGAAAGTGTCGTACCTCGTTTCTACTGGTTGGAGAGTACGCGAGTACTGATAGGCTTCCGTACTCCGTCGATCTCTTGTTCCAACGTGGCTCCAATTGCGAATTCAGAAGCATCTGTCGTGAGTAAAAATGGCTTTTCAAAATCTTGATGTGTTAGCATTGTGGCATTTGCTAACGAGTTGCTGGCAAGTCGAAGTAATTCCTCGTCTTTGGATGACCAAGCAATGATGGAATTCTTCCTAAGTCCATTTCGGTTCCGCAGGTGCCTGCACAAAGGATAAAGTTGTTTTGAAAGGCCTGGAAGGAACTTGCAATAATAGTTTAGTACTCCCAGGATTTTCTGCAACTCGCTCACAGTCCTTGGTGACTTGATATTCTTGATTGAATTCGTCTTTGACGGCAACGGTTGAATACCTTGGGCCGTGATACGATGCCCTAAGAAGTCGACGGATGAAGTTGCAATCTGCGTCTTGTCACAGTTGATCTTGAGTCCGTGGTTGGATAAGCGTGAGAGGACATTTCGTAGATGTTTCGCATGAGATTCTAGATCTGGACTGAATACCATAATGTCATCGAGATATGACATACAATAAGCAGAGTCGTCGCGAAGTATGTTGTCTATGAATCTTTGAAATGTCTGAGTAGCACACTTGAGTCCAAAAGGCATGTAAAGATATTCAAAAAGGCCAAATGGAGTAATGACTGCAGTTTTCTCGATATCCTCTGGTGCTACCGGTATGTGATGGTACGCTTGTCTGAGGTCAATCACTGAGAAGAAATTGCTGCGTTGAGTTTTTCAAGTAAAGTGTTAATATATGAAATAGGATATGCATCGGATTTTGTCACTTAGCTTACGGTAGTCTCCGCAGGCTCTGTACGATCCGTTTGATTTAGAGATTAAGTGTAGTGGTGACGCCCATGAACTTTTCGATGATTTGATGATTCCCTATTTCAAAAGCCTTGAGAATTCTTCTTGAGTAGCTTTCAGCTTAGCAGGAGCCAGTGGTCGCTTCTTGAGTGCAATAGGTTGTCCTTCTATGACGATATGATGCATCGTGTTGGAGACTCGTAGCTCTGACTTGTTAAGATCGAAAAGCGATTTGTATTTACGAAGAGCTGCTGATATCTCTGCTGAATGATGCACTGGGGTTGGCTGAATGACCTGTAACTCCAAACGCTCGGAGGCAAGTGTCCAAAACTTTGCTCAAGTCCGGTGGAGGGGTCGATGATCTTTTGATTGGCAAGATCAACAATGAGCCGAAATTTTAGAAGGAAATCAAGGCCTATTATATTATGTGAGACCTTGGCAATGATGAAGTTGTGGGAAAATTCACGTCGTAGACCTATGTTGAGTGTGCGGTACCGGCAGCCATATGTTGGTATGGGCTCGCCTGTAGCTGTTGCGAGAAGAACGCCTAGCGACATCTCGGCCTTTGAATCACCCTTGAGAACTAAGACTGCCACACCTGTGTCTACGATGAACTCTTCGCCAGTTTTAAAATCAAGTAGGTGCAGAAGCTCGTTGGGCTGTTTGGCCGGGTCATGCAAACAAGTAGGCTGGTGATTGCGACCAGCGTTGTCCGTTTTGGTTCTCTATGTAAAAAATTCGGCGTGGACGAAAAGAGTCGATAGGGATGTCGGATTGTAGTTAGCTTCTTCCCTGTAGCGCCGTTGATGCCGTTGATGTGCAGAAAGTACGGTTTTCTACTTCCTGCGCCAGATGTTTCCCGATACTAATGCACCCTTGTGCCTGCGGTCTGTTGTCCTCTCCGTCAGCTGTGGAAATTGGCACTCATTCGGAAATTCTTCGGAACAACAAAGACAGACTTGGCATGAATAAAAAAACTTCTGGTGGTTATAACACCAGTTCTTTGGGGCATATTATTTAAAGGATTGCGGAGATCTCGATCGCCGCTTACCGTTATAATTGGGCTTAGGAATGAATTTGGGTCGAGCATTCACTTGATTTAGCTCGGATTTGGTAATGGCCAATCCTTATAGAACTTTAGCCATGTTCGCTACTGTCCTCTCTAAAGAGGATTGTCTGTCATCTTGCGGGGGTGAAGAAAAGGATGATGGATTCACTTTGTTTTCCAAAACCATATATTCTAACTCACATCTCTCAGATAAGTCATCTATAGAAAGAGTGTTTGGGAGCTGTCTGGCAAAGAGTTTTAATGTTTGGGGAAGATTGTTAATAAAAACAACCTTAGCCTCATGGTCAGAAATGTTGGTTTTATACCAACGTTTCCGAAATTTCCTCAGTATTTCGATGGGGCCAAGGTTTGGCCTGTCTAACTGCGCATATTTGTTTATTATCTGCTCAGTCTCTGTGGGCCCAAGCAAGGATTCTACTTCGTTTTGTAGACCCAAAATGGGATTAGGTAGCTTCCTAATGGCCTCAAGCTTAGGATAAATCCGTCGCTGCAATTCAGAAGGTAGTTTAGCAAAAACCTTCGACAGTTTTTGATGACTGTCATAATAAGAAAACGGGGAGAAAGCGGAGTCTACTCGCATAAAGAGTAGTTCACTATCTCCATCCCAATCAGGAACATCAATATCTAACATTGGACCTGAAATTCTAACAATCTTACGGTATCTTAAAAGCATAAATTTATAAGCACTATGAAAATGTATAAATATACTTTAACAAAACGCTTACCCACAAAAAGCTTCCACAGTTGAATGTGCGCAGAACAAAAGCATGTCAAAGTAACTGCTTCCAATAATTGAAATTATACGCAATTGAGTCTGTCGAGTACGTACGGTACAGTTTTGTACATAGAAAAGATGAACAGAGGCCCCGTTGGCCTTTGATGCTAATGTATTATTATTATTATATCCCCAAAAAAATTCAAAACAAATCCATGAATAGATACCCAACAAAATTCCCAGAAGACCACGATTAGGGTAAAGAAAACGCAAATGTTAATCTATTTTTATCCCAAATAAATGAAAAAGGAAGTCAATTTATTTATACCAAAAAAATCCGAACAATAATCAATATCCTGGCGCGGTCGCCAATTTTGTAAACGCCCCGGCTTCAAATAAATGCCGTACGACGTTACAAACCCGGTTAAGGTGCTCTGAATAGAGATTTGTTACTGATCTAGGGCCCTTAAGAGGGCCTGGTCGTGCGTTCTCCTGAATTATTCAGAGTAGGAAGATGTCCTAGAGCCTTGGGTGGACTCTGGTTGTTGTTGCTCCCGTTGTCGAGTTATAATTACGATGTGGATAACGTCGTTCAGGCTCTGCAATTAATTGGCTCGTCTCGCTAGTTGTACCGCAACAGGATGAGTCACGGATGTAGTTTATTGTTGGTAAAACTATCAAATCAACAGCGTAGGTATTGACAGCCGACAGAACGCACACGCGTAACGCAAACCAGAATGCAAATGCAACAACTCTCTTGCATGGTAAATTGCCGTGCTTAAATAGCATGCCATAGTAATATATGTCTACTTGCACACTATTGGTTAAACGGCCAGTTTCACTTTTTTCTCATTGGTGCAACGTAAATAAAATTTAATTTAATTTACGCCATATGTCGGCCATTAATTTGTGTCGTTACACATCCGCGCGCAATTCGCAGTTAGCATGCGGTAGATTTTTGTGTCTCGATGAACAAACACTGAATTTACTTGTGTCACATTCCTTAACTATTTTGTACACAACTAATAACAGTTCAGTTATGATTCTACTGATCCAAACATCAGGCGCTTCTCAATTCTTTATCCGAAACTCTATAGTTCAATGGATATTTGTATTTTAACAATCAAAACATAGCAAAAAGTGGAATAATTATTTTTGGTGCTTATTATGACTTGTTTTTCACGAATTCTCTTCATCAATTATCAGTGACAATATTTATTGTGTTTCTTTTCATCAATTATCAGTGACTTTAAACTAAATTGCTAATCATTCTGAATTTATATCCTCGTACTTTTTCAATCATTTACATGAATTCATCACGATTCAGTCGATTGTGTTTATTGTGACTACTTTGGTATAAGGCAGTTTATTGTGTTGACAATATTATATTTTGTTGTCCTCTAGAGTACGGTCTATTTGGTTTAACTGTGAATTGATTCTTGCATTGCAACATAACATTCAATAAACGTCTGATGACACGGATGAGTCTTCTCACTTCACCCTTCGGAAAAAGATCAGGGACTAATCATGTGAAGGGCTAGTGATAATAGCCACCATGGAAATTTAGGAATGGGATAATATTACTAAATAGACAGCTACCCCGCAAAACCTATTGTAATAATTACAAAGCCTCCTACTCAATCATATTATTTTGTGGACTTGACCTGGATCGGTTACTTAGCAAAAACACAAAAGCTGTTAACAAGGATAAAACATGTTTGCAATAATCCGATAATACAGTGCTGATAGATTGTATGACTAGCTATGCGTATTATAAATCCTGAAGTATCTAAACAGTAACGGTCGGACAGAAGTACAGTATGAATTTAATTCGTACCAATTCACTTTCACTAATAACCTACACTTTCGATATACCAACCGAAAGAATATTCCCGTCTACAAAATTTTATATGTAGAACACGAGAGCGAAAGGCAAAAATGAATAATTAAATGATCATATTTTTTGAGGACGATGATAATAAATTGAATTAAGATTGCGATTATGAAATAAAAACAAATTCCATTATAAACATATATTTGTCAATATTATCCAAGCATTTGATAATTTAGAAATGACAATTCGTCCATTTAACCGGTTTTGTATTCATTGAGAACACTTTATGTATTGTCCAGAATTTACAATGAACAGGGCTCGAACCTGGTACGCCTGCTTTAGATCAATGAATTTTTATTATAACTACCAGTGAAATAAGCAAATCTAATATTTTATTGTTTCCTTGGCGCGGTCGCCAATTGTAATTTCCGAGCTAGAGTGTTGTATAACGTTACAAATTCTGCAGTGTTAGCAGTACTTCTGGTGGTACTTAAGATGTACCAGGAAATTTTTACTGCCTAATGCCGTGATGCTTTTTTGTAACAGAGCAGAGGCAGATGATAAAATGTCCTTCTAGAGAGTTTTAATATGTTTCATGTTGGTGAGTTAGCGATATTTTTGGTAGATGCCCTTAAAACATTAGATTAGTAGAAGCAGGATGAGACAATTGCTTTATAGTAGGTCTTGATGAGCCTTGCTAATGATATGCGGCAACACCAAAAAAGGTTAAACGTGTAAAAATCCGATTAATTATCTAAATGGTTACGATTATCTGGATATTCACAAAAAATATATTGACGTTTTTTCATCATTCGACCATTATCTTGTGCGGGACAATTTATAGCACTTGTAGCTCGCTAAAATATTTAATCCTTTAAATTTCTAGATGCACCGAATTTAATTGGCTTTCATTGACGGGTTCTCACTTGCTCCTTCATTTTGAAGCCTTCCAGATTCCAGATTAAATAGGCAAATTATGATATTAACGTCAAAACAAAACATAAGAACTGTGTTATACAATTTGTTACAATAAACAATAAAATAACAAATCAGAAAGAACAAATAAAACACTTCAACACTTCAGGGATTAATGAGATACCTTATAAAGTTTGCATTCTCAGGTATATAGGTAAAACTATGCGTACAAAAAAGGTACGTAGAGAGTAAAATAAAACTGCATGCACATATGGACATAGTTATAGATAAGATCAGGCCAGGCTCTCAATGGAAACATGTCATCAGATAAACTTGTATGGCTGTAAGTATGTATTAGGTGTTGCGAACATAGTAACAAATTTGTTCAGTTGTGACCAGAAAGAGAAACCAAAGGCAGCATGAACGGAAAGTATAATCTCATGCACATTCGTTTCGTGCTTACTGGCGACTCATCAGTAGGAGCCAGTATTACGCCCTTTAACCACTATATATTTTGGTCAAGAATGTGGGATAATAGGACGGTACAATCTCCCTAACGCGTCAGTGCGTTGCGGCTGGCGGTAGTTTTGCTATGTTGTTCGACGACTGGTTAAATGCAATGGGATTGGTGTTTACTTCAAGCTCGCAAACTTGATTTAAAGAATTGTTGCCACCACCCGCACAATCAATTATTGTTAAATGATTGTCTTATTTTATAAGATATAAATGTAGCGAAAAATGCAGGAAGTTAACTTTTGTGACTGCATAGAATGTTTACAGCCATCATTTTCCGTCAAGTACAATTTATGTGAGACTACTAGAGGTAATAGACGCATATCTTATTTAGCTTTCCTTATATACGCATCGACGTTTAACCAACGTTAGTCAGTTTGCCTTCATACTATACTGATGAGAATGGAAGGCTGAAAGGCGTAAGCACGCGTAGCTTTGTTGATCTATTTATTAATTAAATTATGATTGTTGTTTATTTCAAGATTGCAAACTTGATTTAAAGTATTCTCATCACCATTTGCTCAATCATTGACTTTTTAATTGAATAACATATTTTTGACGAAAGTAGCAGAAATTAAACTCAAGTGACTGCCAAGAAATTGTGCAGCCGACATTTTCGTTCAAACACAATGTACGTGATACTACTAGAGATCAGAGCCGCATGTGAAATTTTGCTTTCAATATATATGAATTGCGATTTGATCCTCGATAATCAGTTGGCCATCATATTCTGATGATAAGCATGAAAGTTTGAAACGAGTCAGTACGCATGACTCACAGTAGTTTTGTTATGTTTTTAGACTGGTTAAATGTAATGAGATTGGTATTTATTTTAAGCTTGCAAACTTGATCTTAAGTATTGTTATCAGTTCTCGCGCAATCAATGATGACATAATTTTTGACTGATATATTTTTTGCGTACCTTGATTTTATGTTGGCTGTTTTTATAACTGAACAATTATTTTAAAATTTACTATTTTCATTAAAGCAGTTCAGAAGGTAAAGCAAATGCGGTACGAATTGAGAGTAGTGGTTCAGCTTGCCTAAGAATTGTTGTAACGCTCGGACGGTGGTTGGAAGCTGTAGATCTTGAATGGCATGAAACTTAGAAGGTAGAGTTTTCATGCCTTTATGGGAAATTTGATGACTGGGGAATTCAATTGATGGTTGCGCAAAGACACTTTTGTTGCCATGAAGCCGGAGGCCATAGTCTGCTAAACGTGCAAGTAGAATATCCATATGCTGCATATGTTCTGACATTGAGTTGGAGAATACCAGAATATCGTCTAAGTAAAAAAATATAAATAGTAGACCAACTATTATTCCGTCCATAACGCGGTAAAATGATTGAGATGCGTTCTTGAGACCGAAAGACATATAATGATATTCGTGAGTACCACCTCTGTTGAATCTGAATGCAGTATACGAAATGGAGTCTTTGTCCATGGGCACTTAATGGTAAGCTTTTACTAGGTCGAGTTTTGAGTACAGGACATGACCGATAGCAGTTCTGAGTAGGTCAGCTGGACTTTGCAGGATGTATTAATCAGTCTGTGGTCAAGAATACAATTATCACCGCACACACTGAATGTTCCGAGTTCACTCTTAGGTGCCACTACTACAGGCGACGCAAATGGTGAACAGGATCGTCTGCAGATGACTTGATAACGTAGCATGGCGAATTCTTGTTCGGCGGCCTTATGCTTATGTGTTTCCAATGGACGTGCTCTGGAAGGATGAGGAAAAGGCTTTGACAAGATGATGCGATGAGCTGTGATGGCACGCTTCCTCTTGAGATCGGGCATAAAGGAGATAGATTTGAAAATCTCTTCATGTCGCTTTAGAACACCGTACAGTTGTGGTACATGAGGAACTGGAGGAATTAACTGAATGGACGAGACTGCTTTGGCGCCAGTCGTTTGTTTGAGCGCTAATGATAGCAGTTGATCGTCAGCAGTGCGTATCTATCGTGTTTTTGGACGTATAGTAAGGTTGAAGTGTTATAGAAAGTGACGTTTAATGATGTTTCTTGTCGAATTGACTGGGTGGGTGGACTCAACGTAATTGTGGCAGAGTAAGCTGACGTCTGAACCAGTGTCTATGAGAAATAAGTCGCCAGATTTTGAGTCATGAATGGGAAAGGATGCTGATGATGGTAAATAACCATGAAGCTGTTTGCAGGCCTTTGAGCGTTTCAAGCATGACTTGACTGGAGCCTTCGCTGTAAAGAGAATAGTTTGATTGCGCTCTACTGCGAAAGCAACTTGCTTCGAGCCAGAAGACGTCGGGTGGCTAATCATTTTGGGGTTTTCAGCCTCTATTGCCACGGAGCAGGCTAACCCCAGAAGTTTTCCGAACCTTCCATGGGCGAATCAACCTGAGTTCTCGAAGGTGACCGCGACCATCTAAATTTCGCTTAAGTGCGTGGAAATCTGCAGCCATTTCTCATGCAATAGCGCGTGAAGTGGCCATAGCTGCGATGATTCGCACATCAATCCACCGGAAGCTCGGGAACTGTAGGAAGACCTATGGACGTCGACCTCTTGCTGCTATTTCGGGGCGGTGGTGGACGCTAGTTGCGCCTGCTCTGGTCGCGTCTGTAGTTGACTACATTGAACGAGGCCGAATCTGGCCCGACGTTGAGCTCTCGAGCTGGCTGATGAGGCGTTCATTGTTGACATTGGTTTGGGCTGATGATGCTTGCGACTGAGGTTCGGACAGGCGAGATGAGATACAACCTGGTTTTGTGGCAGGTGAGCTGCTGTGGTGTTTCTTCCACTACTTGTCTAGACGTGCGGGCAGTACGTCGTCTTGCAGTACAATAGATTCACGCAGGAACGTGGCCATTTCTTGCAATAACGCAGGAAGCTTCTGAATGAATAATCGCATCAAGATTTCACTGGGTTGTTGGAATTTAGTGGCTTTTAGCTCCATCTCTCCAAATAGCTCGGTAGGCGTGCGGCTACCGAGGGACATATAGCTCATCAATTTTGTAAGTCTGTCTTCCAAATCTGGTGTCAGGCGTTACTTGACAGCGTCTTGCAGGTTCTGCCATGGCTGCGAACATGTGCCCTCAGTATATCAATACAGGATATTTTTGATTCCGTGTCTGAAATACATTGGGATTGTCCCACAAGCCCTCAAAAAGATGGAGCCCCCTTATGTTGTACTCGACACCTTGGCCAATAAAGTAATATCGTCGATCCCCTCGTCAAGGTAGTCTGGATCGATTTGGCATATCTTAAACTGGGTCCATTTGGTGGTGCGGCTTGCTGCTGGGCTCGCCACCGGGCTTCCTGCATTTCCTGAGCTGGGCGTCATCTTTTGTGTGCGCTGTCGAGTACAAATGACAGTATTACATCGTCGTCACCCGTCATCGTGTGGCTATCTTCGAGAATTGTGGTCTCGCAGTGTTTTGTGGCTCAGGATTTGTTTTCTTGTGTGTTTTCTCCGCTTTACCGGATTCATTTTTCCGTGGCATGCATCCGATGTGCTTGTGCTAGCGGGAGAACTAGCGCCTGCTTGATATTCTCATAAACTAGAGTTTCTGATTAATTATTTATTGCCTGTGAGCTCGACGAGACGGGGCATCATTTATGTAGGAGGTATTGTGGTTATTTTAAGAGGTTTTTGCGGGGTAGCTGTTTACTTAGCGATGCTACGCCATTCCTACATATGCCTGGTAGCGGTATTCAGAGAAGATTAGTTTTGTGGGCCGTGTTCATGATTAATATTAGACCTCTTTCTAATGGATGATGTGAGAAGGCTAAGTCGAATTATCTTACGTGTATTGTAAACAATGTTGCAAAGTAAATTAAAATTCACTGTTAGTCAAAATTGACCGTGATTTTGACGACACCAAAATAAAATATTGTCAACACAAGTTAATATCTAGGCACAAAAGGAAAGTCATAATAAAAACAATAAATGAATTCAGAATGTCTTAGTTGAACAGTTGGTTTCGTATGAGTTATTGAGAAACTTAAAATATAAATCCAGAATGTCTTAGAAGAATAATTAATAGTTATGTATAAACGGATAAAATACACAAAATATATAAATCCCAGCTTTGAACGTTAAATCATATTAACCCACTTCATGTTACCCGCGTATTACGCGCGGGTCTCTATTATTATAATTATACAAAACCCTATTAATTACAAATAAATTTGAAGTTCAAGAAATCCAAATTAAAACTGCTTGAAACTAACAGAGATTGTTTCTAAAATCACAGCTAAGAGAAATATTGTGTAAAACCGGATCCGATGAAATTGATATTCGTTGGGTTGTTACGCAGAGACGCGCGCTACACTATAACGACCTTGCGTTTCATGGTACGCCCTTGACGTCGTACTTCCAATAACACACACAATCCAAGGGTATGAGAGAAAGAATGCATAGGATGGTTGAGTTGTCCGTGGTCTCCTTGAAATTTGTTCTTTTATACGCAAATCCTTTCGTAACATTGCGTAACTGTTCTTATGTGGCTTGAACTTACGCGTATCTAGTGAGCTCTCACGTTTGCTTCCTTTACATGACAAACATAAAATTTGTCAGTAACAATCTTATAGCACATTTCATGGTATGACAGAATACTGTTGTTAATATTATATTTAGCAATAACTAGACCTTACTTGGCAACATATTGTAACACGCGGCTCCGTGTTACAACCCAACGAAGGTCAATTTTTACAAACGCTGTGCTCTTTAGGGTCAAATATTCTAAATCTGTCCTTAAACAATATTTCCCTTAGCTGTGATTTTAGGAACAATCCTTTCTAGTCTCAAGCAGTTTTAATCGATATTTCTTAAACTGAAATTTTATGTGTAATTAAAAGTGTTTTTATAAAAAGAACAGAACCGCGCTGGGAACGAAAAAAACACGCGGTGGACTATTGTGTCATAGTGAACTTATTCCAATTAGTTTACAAATTTGGATTATCCGAACTTCAGAGAACAATATATTAATATCATGTACTGAGATAGAATCGTTACAAACGGTGATCTTAACACTTGTGAGTTGTGTCATTGAAGTCCTTAAACGATTTACATTCTTTTTATAGTGATAACCTTTAACGATGACTTTTTCCACGTATCATTTGTTTTAAATCGATGGCATAAATGTTAGTGCAATTCAGACCTTTGTACGCGAATAACTGATTGAGCATAAAACAATTTTCTATTATAAACTTAAATCACTTTTAATTTTTATCGTCTAGAAGACGGACCATTTAGATTAATTGTGAACGGTATTTAAAACATATTTTTGTATAAAAAAATATTTTTACAGCTGACTAACATATATTCAATTTTGACTAACTGAGATTAATGTTTAAGATATAATTTTGCATTAAAAAATCTGTATTATTGCCATCCAACTCCTTCAATCCAGATTAACAGTGAATTATATTTATGTGCTACATTGGTGTAATATATACATGAAACCTTTCTTCGGCCTTCTAATATTAACCATCTGAAAAGGAACAGACTGATTGAATGCTCGGGTAGTAATAATAGCAACCATTGATAAATAGTAGGGTACAAAATCAGGAACGAGAAAGCAACAGCGAAAAGTACCCCTACATTATGGTGCCCCGGTTCGTCGAACTCACAGCCAGCAAAGAATTAACAAATTTCTAGAGTTAAGAAATTCAAGCAATTTGGATGACTACTACAAGATAAGTTAACTCTAAGACACATATCACAGAAAAACACCCTCTCGGGATTATAATGCTCGAAGACAGCTGCACGATGGCGGGTGAGGACGATGTTACACTGCCATCTGTTCTCGACAACACTCATACACTTAAGACGAGGGCCAGTTCAGGAAATACAGGAAGCCCGATGGTTAGCCCAGCAACAAACCGCATCACCACATGGACACAGTATAAAATATGTCAATTTGATCCAGAATACCTTGATGCGTGGGTCGACGATGTCACTTTACTGGCCAAGGTGTCCGATATAACAGACGAGGGCTCAATATTTCTGAGGGCTTGGGAGACGAACCCAATGTCTTTCAGACACAGACTCAAAGATATACTGCATCAATACACTGAGGGCACATGTGCACAGCCATGGCAGAGCCTGCAACGCGCCGTCAAGCAACGTTTGACACCAGATCGAGAAGACAGGCTTACATAATTAATGAGCCAGATGTCCCTAGGTAGCCGCACGCCTTCTGAGCTATTTAGGGAAATGGAGCACAAAGCCTTAGAATTCAAACTGCCCAAGGAAATCGTAATGCGACTGTTCATACAGAATCTCCCACCGGCACTACAAGAGATGGCCACGTTCTTGCGCGAATCCCTCGAAGTACAAGATGACGTTCTGCCGGCACGTCTAGACAAGTGGTGGAAGAAACACCACCACAGCCTACCGGCCCAAGAGAAAGTCCACATCACCCCAAGAATGTTCGAATCACAACCCACCACATCATCAGCCGGAACAAATGTCACGAATGAACGCCTCATCAGCCTGCTCGAGAACCTCGCCGTAAGGCCAAATTTGGCCTCAGTCGATGCCATCCAAAACAGACGCGACCAGAGCAGGCGTGACCACCGTCGTCCACCGACCCGGAATAGCGCCAGGAGGTCGACGTCGAGAGACCGAACCACAGTGCCACAGTTACCAGCGGAGTGGTGTCCGAATCATCGCAGCTATGGCCACTCCACACGTTACTGCCTCGGAAACGGCTGCACCTTCCCGCACACAGACGCGACGTTCAGATGGGCGCGGTCACCCTCAACAATTCAGCAGGATACGCCCATAGAAGGCTTGGAAAACTGGTTGGGTCAGCCTCCGCGGCGGCAGTAGAAGCTAATCACCCCAAGATTGTTGGCCGCTCCACGTCTGATGGCTCGAAGCATGTTGCTTTCGCAGTAGAGCGCAATCAAACTATTGTATTTACAGCGACGGCTCCAGTCAAGTCATGCTTCAAACGCCCAAATGCCAGCAACCAGTCTCGTCGTCAGTTGCCACTATCAACATCTTTTCTCATCCGTGACGCAACCTCTGGCGAATTATTTCTCATAGACACTGGATCAGATGTGAGCTTACTACGCCACAATTATTTCGAACCCACCCACCCAGTCGACACCAGCAGTCTGACATGCGCCAATGGTTCCAACATAGCGACGTTTGGGGTACGAGTACACACTATCTCGTTCTCCAACTCAAAAAGATGTTTCAATTATCCGTTCATCATCGCCAAAACGACACGGAACATCATTGGACGTGATTTTCTCGAACACTTCGACCTGACCATTCGTCCAAGAACACGAGAGATACGCACTGCAGACAATCAGTTGCTTACATCAGCGTTAAAACATACGACTCGCGCCGAAGCAGTCGCATCCATACAGCTTATTCCTTCAGTTCCTCATGTACCACAACTGGACGAGGTTCTGAAACGTCATGAAGAAATTTTCAAACCTATTTCCTTCATGCCCGACCTCAAGAGGAAGCGGGCTATCACAGCCCACCGTATCATCCTGTCGAAAACACTTCCTCATCCTCCACGAGCACGTCCATTGGCACCACACAAACATAAGGCTGCCGAGCAAGAATTCGCCACACTACGTCAACAAGGCATCTGTACACGATCCAGCTCACCTTTTGCGTCGCCTGTGGTAGTAGTACCAAAGAGTGAACCAGAGACATTCAGAGTGTGCGGGGATTATCGTATTCTCAATTCTTGCACACAGTCTGATTCGTACATCCTGCCAAACCCGGCCGACCTACTCCGATCTGCTATCGGTCATGCTGTGTATTCGAAACTTGACTTAGTAAAAGCATACTATCAAATACCGATGGACAAAGACTCAGTAGCATATACTGCACTCAGATTCACCGGAGGTGGCACGCACGGATATCACTATATGCCATTCGGTCTCAAAAATGCCTCGCAAACATTCCAACGCGTTATGGACGAAATACTAGATGGTCTACCATTTGTAATTCCATATCTAGACGACATCCTGGTATTCTCCAACTCAATGACCGATCATATACAACATATTGAGATCCTGCTCACACGTCTAGAAGACTATGGCCTCCGACTTCATGGCAATAAATGCGTCTTTGCACAGAAATCAATTGAATTCCTTGGTCATCAAATTTCCGAAGAAGGCATGACACCTGTACCTACTAAGGTTCGTGCTATTCAAGATCTACAGCCTCCAACCACCGTTCGGGCATTACGACGATTCTTGGGCAAGATGAACTACTATTCTCGATTTGTACCCTGCCTTGCCAAGATTCTGGCACCTCTTCACAAATATCTCGTGCCAGAAAGCCGTTTCGTCAAGAAATCACAACCGATTCAGCTCAACGTGGACGACATGCAGGCTTACGAGGATGCCAAAAGGGCCCTATGCAAAGCGACCATGTTACATTCCCCGGATTGGTCTCAACCTTTTGAATTGATAACGGACGCATCCGACGTTGCCATAGGCGCAGTACTTCAACAATCCATCAATGGAATACACCAGCCTATCGCTTTCTATTCGCAAAAACTACAACCTCGCGAGACGCGATATGATACGTTAGGAAAAGAATTACTTGCAATCTACCGGTCGATCCTACACTTCCATACCTATCTGGATGGCCGAAAGTTCAAGATCTACACTGACCATCTTCCGCTACTTCCGATGCTGAGAGGAAAGAAAGAATATTTATATTCACGACGTGTCAACTCGCAACTTACACGAATACACGAGTATGATTATGAAGTCACTCATGTTAAAGGATCAGAAAATGTGGTCGCAGACTCCCTAAGCCGTCCTGCAGATCTTTGTGCCTCAATACTGTATCCTTCACCTATAAGCATTCAGGAATTGCAAGCAGCTCAGCAAGATGATATATCACTTCGGACATTTGATGTCAATCGACTGAAATCACTTGATTACGACGGAACCCTACTGCAGTGCGAAATAACTGACGTGGGCCCTCGGCCGTTTATACCTGAAAAACTCCGTCACAAGATCTTCGAAGTCTACCATTCATTGAGCCACCCATCTGGCGAAGCATCAGTAGAAATTCTATCCAGAACGTATTTTTGGCCTGGCATGCGACGAGATATCAAGATGTGGTCAAAACAATGTCTAGAATGTCAGAAATGCAAAGTGACGAGACACACCAAAACGGCGCCACAAGTCATTCAAGTGCCCAAAGTCCGATTTACACACATACACGTTGATCTGGTAACCTTACCTGCCGTGAACAACATGCGATATCTACTGTCAATACGGGACCGCACCACTCGATGGTATGAGGCCATACCACTTCCAGACATGAAGCAAGAAACTGTCAGTTATGCTCTAGAGCTCAATTGGTTCGCTCGGTTCGGTGCTCCAGCTGAAGTGACAACCGATCGTGGCGCACAATTTCTCGGAGAGGAGTTCACAGCCCTACTGCAATACTACGGTGTCAAACACTCCGTGACCGCGGCTCGCAACCCGAGAGCAAATGGTTTCGTTGAAAGACCACACCGAGAACTGAAAGCGGCGCTCAAGGCTAGCCCAGAAGAAAATTGGCTTGCGGCTCTACCGAAAGTACTCCTATCAATGCGTACAAGACCTCGTGAGCCGATCAAATGTAGCTCCGCTGAAATGGTATTTGGCGAATGTCTACGGCTTCCTGGCGAACTAGTCCGATCACGCTCTGAAACTGCATTAACGATGAACGATCCGACATTTCTGTTTCCACTTCGCAGTTTTCTACAGTATAACGCTCAGAATCGGCCGATCTGTCCTACACGTCAGCAACATGGCCCAATCTATAAACGCAAAGATTTTGATAGCTGCAAATGGTTCTTCATCAACAACGATATGGATAACAGGATTTTAGCCAAACCGAAGCGCGGTCCTTATCGTGTGTTAGATCGACGTCAGAATTACATCATTCTGGAGATTAATGGCAAAGCTGAAGCGGTCTCCAAGCACAGACTATCCCCAGCCGACGTTGATCCAGATGACCCGCTGTTTCGCGATGTAGACCTATCAGGCGGTGAAGAAACGAGAACGCCACCCCCAGACAGTCTTGCTAACATCGGATTGACGCCCGACGTCCCATCAACAACCGAGCCAACTGAAGCCGTCACGCCGCCGCGAGATATAGAAGAACCAGAATCAGTGTTGTCAGAGCCAAAATCAGTCATTACACGGTACGGCAGAGCAATAACACTTCCTGGAAGGTTAGCCCCCTTCATGGTGTACTAATTTTCATTGTCGGGGGGGTGTATGTAACACGCGGCTCCGTGTTACAACCCAACGAAGGTCAATTTTTACAAACGCTGTGCTCTTTAGGGTCAAATATTCTAAATCTGTCCTTAAACAATATTTCCCTTAGCTGTGATTTTAGGAACAATCCTTTCTAGTCTCAAGCAGTTTTAATCGATATTTCTTAAACTGAAATTTTATGTGTAATTAATAGTGTTTTTATAAAAAGAACAGAACCGCGCTGGGAACGAAAAAAACACGCGGTGGACTATTGTGTCATAGTGAACTTATTACAATTAATTTACAATTTTGGATTATCCGAACTTCAGAGAACAATATATTAATATCATGTACTGAGATAGAATCGTTACAAACGGTGATCTTAACAATTGTGAGTTGTGTCATTGAAGTCCTTAAACGATTTACATTCTTTTTATAGTGATAACCTTTAACGATGACTCTTTCCATGTATCATTTGTTTTAAATCGATGGCATAAATGTTGAGCAATTCAGACCTTTGTACGCGAATAACTGATTGAGCATAAAACAATTTTCTATGATAAACTTAAATCACTTTTATTTTTGACGTCTAGAAGACGGACAATTTAGCTTAATTGTGAATGACATTTAAATCATATTTTTGCATTAAAACCATTTTTACAGCTGACAAACATATATTCAATTTTGACTAACTGAGATTAATGTTTAAGATATAATTTTACATTAAAAAATCTGTATTATTGCCATCCAACTCCTTCAATCCAGATTAACAGTGAATTATATTTATGTGCTACATTGGTGTAATATATACATGAAACCTTTCTTCGGCCTTCTAATATTAACCATCTGAAAAGGAACAGACTGATTGAATGCTCGGGTAGTAATAATAGCAACCATTGATAAATAGTAGGGGTACAAAATCAGGAACGAGAAAGCAACAGCGAAAAGTACCCCTACAATATAATAGATGAAGCAGCAAACAAATATGTCTTACTCAAGCATTAAAACATTATTATATACTTGGTTGTTAAACTTTAAACAGGTAATCAAGCATTAGCATTAATATGTTTAACTGTGCTCTGCAGTACTAGTGAATCGTTGCAAAGACGAAATTTTATTTCAAAAATCTAAGAAGAGGAACGTGATTAAACGGATCAAAACACAAATATAAGTTGGCATGTGATCAATCTCAAATGCAACACCAAATTTTTATTGTCTCAACATGGGCAATGGTAAAGCCTGTAATCTAACCAGATTATAGACAAATCACGTGTTACATATAACGCGTAGCCTAGATAAAGGCGACATATTTGACAAGTAGGTATACGCTGTCTTCCTCTAATTCTGTTTGTATGCAAGTGTCCAACGGGAATTTATCCCTGCTCTTACGCTCACCGGGAAAATTCCAATAATCGTAATCGCTTTATATATAAAGCAGATATTGTAGTTTTTCCTTCTCATGGTGTTGATGCACACTGCCTTAGCAAAAACCATTCTGGCTAAATATAGAACATTTCTCATCTTCTATATTATGCTGTTTAAAATATTGATTTATGCTTGCTATAAGATGATTCTATGACAAGGATTCTACTGGCAACAATTTTAATGGTAAAGAAATCAGGAGAAATAGCCCGGCTTTCAGGACTTCAAGGCAGTCGCTTTTGCTCTAGCGATTTCACCTTTCGCTGCTTTTAGCATAAAAGCTCCACTAACTTCTTTATACTCAAATAATTTTTAGTACATATACAAGCATCGCAGAGCAACTTTTCACAATATAGCTTGGAGTGTTGCATTTGATACGTTTCACTATTATTATCACGATTCTTCAAATTATATTAAAGTTTGTATATAAATTTTAATGATGAAATAATTGTAATATTCCAGCCAAAGGGCTACGCAATATAAAATTAAGCATCCAGACAAGCATTTTCATCTTGTGGTCTTGAAGAGGGTCGTAGTTAGAATCATCGGCTGGGACCATGAAAAATTAAGCACCAGAGCAGAGACGCGTGTCCATATGTCCATCTAGAACCTTGTTATTTGTTTTCTGTTCGTTGATTAGTGACCATCTGAGTAAATGCACGTAAACTGGTAGATTAGAAGAAGGAAAATGTATAAATTACTTTGTTGAAAAGTACTTGCCAATGATCTACGATAAAATCTAGAGGCTAGCAAAGGTAGTTATACGATTATTAACTTAAATGACTACGAATTTTTGCATGTTCAGCAGCAAGATTTGGCGTGACGCACGGAAATATTGGCTAGTTAATCAACGTATGTAAAATAGCGGATGGAGACTAAGCAAAGAGAGAAAAACAGACAAAAGGCGACAGCAAATACAAGTAGAATGCAAGTCAGAGTGTGTTGCGTAGGAAATGCATTGCGCTTAAAAAGTTGCAGGAAGCACTTTATTGATCAATGTTTACGTAAGACTGTGTGCTTTCTTATTTGTTTAGGTTCCAATAATGGAATTGTGTGCTTCACTTGAATTAGATTGCAAAATCGTCGATATTTAATTTGATTTATTACAACTCTTTTCTCTCTAAAATAAATGAAAAGAGAGAATAAATTTGTCTCTTGGCGTGACATGATTAGGGCTGTAGTAAAGAGTTCGAAACCAGTTAAGAAATAATTAATGATCTGCCAATTTTTTCACATAATATATCGTAATGTGCTGTTGATGGGCTAGTGTATACTGGTTAAATATTTTATCAATGAAATTATGTCAAATAACCACTATATATTTCTACACAAAATATTAGCCTCAGTAGCCGGTTATATCGCGTGAAGTAAATTAGGGTAATGCTGTAAATTTTCGGAAGCCGTGGCGTAAAATTGCTATTTAGGTTGCAAAAATCGATGGCAGATTTAAACTGGTGCTTTCTGGCAAATCTAATATTTTTTAATGAGTTATTAAGACAAAAGAAACTATGCATGCTCAACGTTGTGGTCAATATTATTTGTGAATAAAATATTAATCGTGCAGGTGAGAAAGTTGCTGTATGCATGGAAATTGTCCATAATAGGATTTGAAGCCGGTGACTCCTTATTGTTGCTGCACAAGATGTTGGCTCTGTGTAACTGGTTATTACAAATATAGCAATTCTTGAAACAGGCATGAGCTATTCAGTGCAAATTTAATGTGTATAAATAAAACAACATGAAAATTACAAGTTAAATATAAATAAATGAAGTCTACTTCATACTTGCTGCAGAAATGATACTCTACCAAAGGACATTACATAGATTTTACACCACTGTTATCTGAGAACATTTGGTTATACCACGTGGGACTAAAATTTTTTGAGAAGTTAATAATGTAAATCTATAAAGGCCTATCACGTCACGTGCAATAGAGCATAAAAAGCATGTGATATCTGGAAAATGAACAATGATTAAAAAGATTCTATGAGTTACACGTTATTTAAAGTAAGTTATTTCTTGGATGAGATTTTGAGAATGTTGGGCTTTGTAACGACTCAAGAAAAATTCGCCGACATATTGCGTAAATGAAATTAAAATTTAATTTACGCGACACCAATTAAAACAAACGAAATATGCCGTTAACCAATGGCGTGCGATCTTTCGTTTTCACGCTATATATGTACGGTACATTTGCCATGCTAGTCAGTATTCACGTTTGATTTCTGCTGTGCACTACGGGTACGTGCTGACTCTTGTCATACTGACTTTTCAACTACGCTGACTTCTGGACTTGCTTCACACACAGAGTCAATTAGTCACGCTAATCTTGTTGCTGCAAAATTACTGAGACGAAGCAACATCTATTTATTGGGCCTGTATGTGTGCCAGTCACCACGGTGTTGTCGCAAATCTTCAACGAGACAATACTCAGCCTTCACACAGACTCTCGCCGCTGATGTCAACACCACAACAGTAGGAACAGCAGACGGTCAACCGGAGCTGGTCTGATGTGTCTAAGAGTACTTCTAGACACAAACAGTACTATCTCTCAGCCGTCTTGGCACATCAAAACTTTGTAAATAGCGTACGGCATTTATTTGATGCTGGAGGGTTTTACAAATTGGCGACAGCTACAGGGGAGCCCATACCTACTAATGACAGCCGGTGTCGCACACTCAACATAGGTTTACGACGTGAATTTACACACAAATTCATCGTTGCCAAGTTTTCACACAAAATAATAGTCCTTTATTTCTTGTTGAAATATCGGCTAATTGTTGATCTTTCCAATCAAAAGATCATCGACCTCTCCACGGGATTTGAGCAAAGTTTTCGGACACTTTTCTCCGAGCGTTTGGAATTACAGGTCATTCAGCCAACCACAGTGTATCATTCAGCAGAGATATCAGCAGCACTTAGAGAACACAAGTCGTTTTTCGATCTCAGCACGTCAGAGCTACGAGTCTTTAACACAATGCGCCATATCGTCACAGAAGGACAACCTATTGCACTCAAGAGGCGACCACTGGCCTCTGCTAAACTGAAAACTGATCATGAGGAATTTTCAAGGTTGTTGGAAGAAGGAAACATCAGACCATCGGAAAGTTCATGGGCGTCACCACTGCATTTAGTCTTCAAATAAAACGGATCGTACAAAGTCAATATTAACTGTGACCAGACGCAGATTGCAACTACATCCGTAGACAGGAATATCAAGTCACCAAAGACTGTTAGTGAGTTGCAGAAAATTGTGGAAATCCTAAACTACTGTCGCAAGTTCCTTCCCGGCCTTTCAAGACAACTTTATCCTTTGTGTACGCACCTGTGAAATCTAAAAGGACTTAGCAGGAGCTCCATCATTACTTGGTCATCTGATGATGAGGAATTACTTCGACTCGCCATAAACTCGTTAGCAAATGCTACAATGCTAATGCATCCATATTTTCAACGACTATTTCCAATTACGACAGATGCTTCTATGTTCGCTATTGGAGCCACTTTGGAACACGAGATCGGCGGAGTTCGGAAACCTGTCATATTTTACTTGCATACTCTCCGACCAGTAGAAACGAGATATAGCACTTTCGATCGAGAAAATCTCGCCGTCCACGACGCAGGGCCCCATTTTATCAGATTCATTGGCAGTGGCAGATTTATTGTTTTCACAGATCATGCACCATTAGATCGCGCACTTTGAAACGTGATTTCAACTGTCGCCGAGTACCCTGCCGGATTGAAAAGACAGATGTCACATCTGAGTGTATGGCATTTTGACATTTTTTATGTCAAGGGCGAATAAAACTTCATTTCAGACTCACTTTCCATGCCAGACGTCTTGCTACAACCACTTTGCCGTTGCCATTCACAGTAAACTCCGTGATCCTCAGGAAACCTGCACTAACTCTTTCCCTCCCGCGAAATGAACAGCGCGGTGACACTCACATTCAAAGATCAGTAGCCTGTCATTCCACCAAGTTCGTATGCCTTCTCTGGGAAGGCTGACCTATTGTTTACTTCACAGGTATGCAGCCCAACAAGCCAGTTCTGCCAAGCAACATTCAGTGAATAGTTTTTAACTCAATTCACTCAATTTCTCATCCAGGAAACAAGGCGACTGTCCGACTTCTTACAGATCGTTTCTGGGGTTACAGACTTAGGCAGAACGCTAATCGATGTGTCTCCGAGTGTGCCATTTGCCAGAAAAAAACGATCACACGGCACACTCGTTCTAAGTTGCAACGTTTTCAAACTACTTCAAGCCTAGACATCGTCCAGATCGACATAGTGCATCTGACAAAGAATGAAGGTTTCAGCTATCTTTTAACTATGGTTGATATATTTACACGATGGCCTACGGCGTTATCTTTTGGCACCATTTCTGCAGACGAAGTAACTAACGGTTTTATCTCTGCATGGATATCCCATTATGGTGTTCCCAATGATGTCATCACTGACAGAATTACTTGCTTCTCTTCGGATCGTTTCAAAACCACCTTGCGGTTCATGGAATGCACCTTACGCCAGACAACTGCCTACCATCCCTATTCTAACGGTATGGTAGAGAGAATGAATAGGAAACTCATAGCTGCTTTACCATCCTCGTTCATTAATGGAAATAGGGTCGATTTACTACCTTTAGTTCTGCGTGCCATGCCTTTCCATATTCCTGAATACATTAAATCGTCTGCGTCAAAGCTCTTGTATGGCATGGGTCTTTGCCTGCCTAGTCAGCTCCCACGTCTACAACCCGCACAGGATGGCCCAAAAGACGAAGCTACCTGCCTCCTACTTCATTTCGGTAACATGTCTGAACAGCAGGCAAGATATTCGTCTCCTCCTGTCTTCGTTCATCCGCAGCTCCACAGCTGCAAGGGATTACTCGTTCTCAACGAAACTGCTGTTGCACCATTAAAACCAAAGTATCTTAGGGCTTACACGATTTTGCACACACAGACAAAATACTTCATTTTCATGCAAAGTGCGACACCTACATCAGTAAGCATAGGCGGGTTGAAACCGTTTATCAAACCGCCTGAACCTGGGAACATACAACCTACTATACAATCTCAACCTAGCAATAGATTGATTGCATAGCGCGTAACTGCAAGGACACTGCTACAATATCTATCTTTCTGGGCTTTGCCGGAGAACGCGATTACTGCTCTAATAAGGGCCACCGAGGGTGCTAAGTTTCAGCCCACTTGGCACATCAAAACTTTGTAAACGTCGTACGGTATTTACTTGAAGCTGGGGCATTTTACAGCTTGAAACGTATGCATAAGGTTTTACATGACCATTTTCAGCCAGTTTGATAGAAAATTTATTTATTTTTTATATTTATTTTGCCTCGTTTATAAAATGTTTCAACCAGTCCATGCTAACCGAAGAAGTTATTGCACATTGTATGGTTATGAGATATTTTGGTCGTCTACGTACAAACAAGAAAGTACTGGAATATTTTAGTTTTACTGGCGCTAGAGCTTTGTTGTTAGAAACAATTTATTTCCTGCTGATAAATTAAAACTGGACAAGGAGCATGTTTTGGCTACTGGGCTGATATATTAATGAAAAGCAGTCGAATGTGAGAAGTTTGAATTTATTCTTTTCTTGTGCGGATAGAAAACGTGTTAGTTGACTGTGTTGAGGCCCCTAACCTATTAGTGTCTTAGAACCCCATAGATGCCAGATCGCTTGAAGTCCTAAAATTTACAGTAGAGTCTGATATGCTTATATTTCTATTCGCTTCTGCTAAATTCCAATCCGCAATATCCTATACTAACCTACTTGTGTCCTTAAATTTAATATCAGGCTCCATGTCTCGTTAGTTTAATAATTAAATCGACACTTAATGGTAGGCAATCGGAATGCGAAAGTTGTCTCGCTCAAATTCCCGGACAAATATTCTGGAAGAAGATATACGTGAACAACAGAATAATCAAATTACCTTTTCCAGAACGTCCCTTCTACGTGTGCTTCAATAACAGAATATAAAGCAATTATAGCAGGATTTTATTGTTGATATGTATTCGTTTTATTGGAAAAATGTTTAAAATAGCAGCAGACCAAAAGATGATATAACCAGTTCAGGTGCGAGACACTCGAAAACTGAAAATTGCGCACAATTCAAAGTCAAGTATTTAAAAAAAGAATGTTCTGGAAAATAAAAAGAAGAAAATCTTTTTAAATGAAATTCGTTACAATCAGCTATGGTGGTTTAAATTCATAAGTTAAAGTTATTTTACATTTGGCGGAGGATTTATCTTCCTCCACATACACCACCTTCTCAAAAAAAGACGGCTAGTAATAGACGTAATAATGATTCTTCGGATGAGGTGGCACTCGTCCAGAACGAGTTGTGCATAATGGAGCCCCTGAAGTCGTTATCTCGCCCGGTACAGTTTTCACTGGTTCTTCCATATCATCTGGTATTGCCAAATAATTTTCGTGCTGTGATCTGGTAGAATAAGTTTTTACTTAATTAGACAACGCATCTTCTGAGTTCTCTATTTCGTTATGTGCCTGTATGGTGGGATTGCACACATCACATTCACTCATAGAACGACGGTCATTCAACGCATCTGTTAATTCAGTGATATGGTTTATCCAGATAAACTGGGGAATGCAACGATCTAACGTAACACAATCCTCAATGCCATTTATTTCTATGATGACATTCTTGTCAGTCATCCTATTGACATTGTATGGTCCTTTATAAACTGGTGTCAGGCAGTTCTTTCTATTTTCATTAGTTATATACACATGCGAAGCCGATTTTACATCAGAGGACACATAGCATTTGGTTTAAGCTTTTCTAGGCTTGGTCGGAGCCAAACGACACATATTATCTTTAAGTGCTCCTACGAACCAATCTACATAACTAGAAGCCCAATCAAGACTACTTGGAGTTTCTATTAGAAGATCTCCAGGCAACCTTAATGGTTCTCCATAAACCAGTTCTGCTATGGAAGTACCTAATTGTGCCCTATATCTGTTGCGCATGGCGAGTAGTACTATAGGAAGATCGTGTATCCAGCTTGTTCCACTAGTACACCTTAATGCAGCTCTCAGTTCACGATGCAGCCTTTCTGCCATTCCATTCGCTCGTGGGTTATACGCGCAAGTATGTAATACAGTGGTTCCCATGATGTTGAGGGATCTCTCAAAAAGCTCGGACAAAAATTGACTACACAATCACTTGTGACATTTTCCGGAACATCATAACGCGAAATCCAATTATGTAAAAACGCGAACAAGACTTCTTGCGCTGTCATGTCTTTTAACATCGCCACTTCGAATTGACAACTAAATCTATCTACCATAGTCAGCAAGTATTTATTCCCATTAACCTCAGGCATCTCGACAATGTCTATGTGTACGTATCTGAACCGTCCAATTGGTATCCCAATATTCTTTATCTCGATTCTGGTATTTCTCCACACCTTACACGTTTGACACTTGGCACAGGCTCTTACCCATACCCGTATGTCTTTAGACTGTTTGGCCATACGTATCTGTCGTTGATCAATCGAATGGTAGCTTTAATGGATGGATGACCCATGTCATGAAACACTTGGATAATCTTGGCCCGTAACTCCAACGGAACATATGGTCGTGATTGACTTCTAGACGTTTTGCATAACAACCACTTGCCACTTATGTGCTTACGAACATTTCCTGGTCTTTTGGACAAAACTAATGTAAAGGGATCTGAACCTTGCGCTTCCTCAATTTGACTAACTAAATCAGGCATCGAATTGTCTAAATTCTTAAACGGACCTTGAAATATCAGCTCGACATCAGCTTCATTCGGTCTGCTAAGTGCGTCGGCTACCACATATTTCTTACCAGCAATATGAGACACCGTGAAATCGAACTCTGCTAACAGTGTTATTTGGGAAATTACTCTACGAGAGTAATTAAGCCTTGTTGTTTTACCAAGTACGCTGATCAGCGGCTTATGATCGGTCAATAACTTAAACTTATGTCCGTCTAAGTAATGCTCGAAGTGTTGCACTGCGACATACACTGCTAGAAGCTCTTTGCCAAACGTATCATAACGTTTTCTCGATCATTAAGCTTACGGCTATAAAACCCAATCGGTCTTACTACGTCCTGATCTCTTTGCTGTAGCACTGCCCCTAATGCAACATCTGAGGCATCTGTGATTAGCTCGAAAGGTTTTTCCCAATCTACAGGTGCTAATGTGGTTACGTCACTTAACATGTCCTTGGCCTTTTGGAAATTTTCTCGGTCTTCTTGACTCAAGTTTATAGGCCAAGACTTCTTGATCGTGCTCTTTTCACGTGTGAGATGGCTTGTGAACGATCGAAGAATTCCGGCTAGACCTGGAATGAATCGACGATAATAGCTGATCATGCCCAAGAACCTTCGCAACTGGCGTACGGTTCGGGGTTCCGTTACATTCTTTATGGCTTGGACCTAATCTTCCAAAGGTTTAATTCCGTCTTTATAAAGTATATGACCAAGGTATTTGACTGAAGTGAAAATGATATTACTCTTATTAGGTTTGACCACTAATCCATATTGTTCCAGCCTGGTCAAAACCGTTTCTAAATGCGTACGATGTTCATTTCGTGAGCGACTAAAAATTATTATGTGTCTATATATACTCTCGCAAATGGACAACTCTGAAGGATTTCTTCAGCCAAACGATGGAATGTCTGACTGGCATTTTTCAAACCAAATGGCATTCGAAGAAATTCATGCGATCCCCCTCCTGGAAATCTGACTGCGGTGAGTGGTATCGAACTTTCGTCCATAGGTTTCTGATAGTACGCTTTCTGGGGATCTAAAGATGAATAAACCTCATATCCCAATATATCTCGGAGTAATGTACTCTGGTTAGGGAGAGGATAAGAATCACCCTTCGTCACTGAGTTTAATGGACGATAATTCCCACAAACCCTCCATTGACCCGGTTCAGGTTTGGGAACTACCACTATTGGGGAAGCAAAATTGAAATTTGACCTTCCACAAATCCATCTCTTCGCGCAATTCGTGAAATTCGGACAAAGCAACTTGTTGCTTGTGTTGTGCCAATGGTTGAGCCTTTGGTGAACAAGGCAACGGAGCCACCAATTCTACCAGGTGTTCTGCTCCTGTCTTCAAACCTATCCTTTTGGCACTGAAATGTTGAAACATACTACTAGGTGCTTCTCGATTATATCGGCAAAGTCATGTGCAACCGTTGGACGAGGTAAATAACTGTTCTAACTGCCGTTGTGTTAGACTCATTAGTTGTTGATATCCCTACGCGTTCTGCGATAGTCCTAGTCTTGGGGTCTAATGGCAGCTTGAAATGTGTCAAGAAATCCATGCCAATGATATGATCCTTGACATCGGCTACTAGAAAATTCCATCGGAAAGAAAATTTCTGGCCTAACGTTACCGAAATTTCTTTTATCCCTTTCACTCCTATCGGACTACCGTTAGTGGCCCATAGTTGATAATGAAATGTGGGGCAATCAGCTTCCACCACGCCTGACCTAACTATGCTTAACTCAGCACCCGTATCGATAAGAAAATGTAATCCAGATAATTCATCTTTAATAATGAACTTGTTGCTGGACAATCCTGCAATGTTTTCCAGATCTCCGCTTAGTAAGAATCTGACCCTCTTGCCTTCTTATTCGGTGCTATTTGATCTAGTCGCATCTTTTGCTTTGAGTATGCCTTTTAAAGGCATATCTGGGAGCCTTTGCAATGGAACCCCTCCTACGGCTCCTACTAGCGGGGGTTTTGTCCTTTTCCCGGTGATGGATTTCTCTCTACCGGTTTAGTGCTTCCTTTCCATCTGGGTCCACCTAATCGCGGGTATATGCAATTCTCACCTTGGCAATTTGCATTTCTTCCGTATTCCCAATGTGCCTTACACCATCCGCGTGGCCCTTCGAAGCGTTGACGCGAGTGATTCCATCGACGTCTAGTATATCTATCCTGACTCTGAAGTTGCGAAATGTCTCGACGTTACTAGCAACTTCTCTGCATAAGAAACGCAAGGTTTCTTGTATAGTAAGGTTGTTTTCGGCATCTGCCCTGACTGAGTGCACCATGACTGAATCTGCCATTACAGCATGTACTTGTGGTTCCTGCTGTTTATACACACCGTCTAACCCTCTGAGTTTTTCTGGCCAATCAATGCTCATAGTGTCAAATACTTCCAATGTGGTTCTAAGCCTAATTGGTAGCTCAGCTGTGAAAATGGAGTTGAATACATCTCTGGATATATTCAACCTGGAAGCTTTTTTGCAAAGGCGTTCATAAAATTCGGACGGTAATTGACGCCCCATTTTTTCTAAGCGTAATAGTTCACACATTTGCACCGATCTTCCAGGTTGATATCTTTGTTGAATTTCAGCCATCAATAACTCAAATGCATTGTACGGCTTTTCTTCCACAGTTCTGTCTCTTAAATTTTCCAAGGCGTTTCGGAAATTTTCAGGCAATGCCATCCATGCTGCAACAAATTTCTCCATTGGATTTACAATATTATAAGCACTAAATATCATTTGGGCATCTCCGATCCAACTTGAATGTTTGTCAGATTTGTACTGCGGTAGACTTAAAATTCTTGGACTGGGCGGTCGCCAAATTTTGTAGAGGCCACTAACCTATTAGTGTCTGAGAACCCCATAGATGCCAGATCGATTGAAATCCTAAAATTTACAGTAGAGTCTAATATGCTTGTATTTTCATTCGCTCCTGCTAAATTCAAATCCGCAATATCCTGTACTAACCTACTTGTGTCCTCAAATTTAAGATCTGCATCCATATCTTTGAAATTTAATTATTAAATCGACACTTAATGTTAGGCAAATCGGGATGTGAAACCTGTCTCGTACAAAACACCTGTAAACGCCCCGACTTCAAGTAAATGCCGTACGACGTTACAAACTCGGTTAAGGTGCTCTGAATAGAGATTTGTTACTGATAGGGGGCCCTTAAGAGGGCCTGGTCGTGCGTTCTCCTGAATTATTCAGAATGTGAGTATGTCCTAGAGCCTTGGGTGGACTCTGGTTGTTGTTGTTCCCGTGGTCGAGTTGTAATCACAATGTGGATAACGTCGTTCAGGTTCTGCAATTAATTGGCTCGTGTCGCTGGTTGTACCGCAACAAGAAGAGTCACGGATGTAGCCAATTGTTGGCGAAACTATCAAATCACCAGCGTAGGTATTGACAGCCGACAGAACACACACGCGTGACGTAAGGTAGATCCCAAAATGCCACAACTGACTTGCATGGTAAATTGCCGTGCTTAAATAGCATGCCATGCCTACTTGCACACTATTGGTTAAACGGCAAGTTTCGCTTTTTTCTCATTGGTGCAACGTAAATAAAATTGAATTTAATTTACGCAATATGTCGGCCATTAATTTGTGTCGTTACAACACTTTCCTCTCTGAAAAAAAGAAAAAAATTCCTCTCTGCGAGGCTAGATAAGAAATGCATGACAGAGTTCGAACCAAGTTAAGCAAAAATATGATGAACCATAAATGCTGGGCTTAAATATGCTTGTTGGTTGCTTCAACAATGATATGATGCCAGGTAACCACTAGGAATTGCTACACAAATTGTTAGCTCTAGTGGTCGGTCATACCACGTGAGGCAAAATAGAGCAGTGTAAGTTTTGGGAGCCGCAGCGTGAAGATTTCGAGGTAAATCGCCTCTGAATTTGCCAGGTTTAAGTTAAAACCTAAGCAGGTTGGATCGTCGTCAATGTGTTTGTATACGAACAAAGGAGCTAGAGTGCTCGACGTTGTGGTCATGACATTTGTAGAGTGGTCTTTGTGCAATTGATGATGTTGAGATATGCATTGAAAGTGGCCTGTACCATGATATGAAGCTGATCACTACTTAGTGTTGCTACACGAAAGCGTTAGCTCTAAGTAGCTGGTCATACCAAAATAGGCAGTGTAATGTCATGTGTGAGAAATACATTATAATGTAAAAATATATACATTAAAATCAAAGGTAACTGCATAAAAATATGTACACGAACATTGCCTCAGAGATGGCATAATACCAAAGAACTGTTCAAAAATGCCACACAATTGTTAGCTAAGAACAGCTGGTTATGCCACGTGAGACAAATACGAAAAATAACGTAAGGTTAAAAAATATTTTGATAGTTAATGTTAATGTTTAAAAAAATCAATTACGCGTTATACAAAGCAGGACATTGAGATTGTGGGCAGACGGAGCCTGAGACGTGTGTAGAAGGTTGAACTCTCTCAGGATTAGATGGTTCGATAAACGGTTTCAACCTGTCTATGCTTGCTGATGTCGGTGTAGCGCCTTGCATAATAATGAAGTATTTTGGTTGTCTGAGCAAAATCGGGTAAGGACCGCGATACTTTGGTTGTAGTGGTGCAACAGCATTATTGTTGCGAACAAGTACTCTCTTGCAGCTGTGGAGCTGTGGGTGAACGAAGACTGGACGAGGCGTGTGTCTCGGCTGCTGTTCGAACATGTTACCGAAATGAAGTCGAAGGCGGGTAGCTTCGTCTTGTGGGTCATCTTGTGCCGGTAGTAGACGTGGGAGCTGACTAGGCAGGCGTAGATCCATGCCATACAAGAGTTGTGACGCAGACGTTTTAATGGATTCACGAGTACGGGAACGCATGGCAAGCAGAACTAAAGGTAGTGCATCGACCCAGTTGCCATTAATGGACGAGGATGCTAAAGCAGCTTTGAGTTCCCTATGCATTCTCTCTACCATGCCATTAGCTTGGGGATGGTAGGCAGTCATCTGGCGTAAGATGCATCCCATGTACCGCAAGGTGGTTTTGAAACGATCAGATGAGAAGCAAGTGCCTCTGTCCGTGATGACCTCATTGGGAACACCATAATTGGATATCCATGCAGAGATAAAACCGTTAGTTACTTCGTCTGCAGAAATGGTGCCAAGAGGTAATGCCGCAGGCCACCGTGTAAATCTATCGATCATAGTTAGAAGGTAGCTGAAACCTTGAACCTTTGTCAGATGAACTATGTCGATGTGGACGATAGCTAGGCGAGAAGTAGATCGAAAATGTTGCAACTTAGAACGAGTGTGTCGTGTGATCTTGTTTTTCTGACAAATTGCACACTCTGAGACCCATCGTTTAACATTCTGCCTAAGTCTGTGACCCCAGAAACGATCTGTAAGAAGTCGGACAGTCGCTTGGCTTCCTGGGTGAGAAATTGAGTGAATTGAATCGAAAACGTTTCTCTGAAGGCTGGTCGGCAGAACTGGTTTGTTGGGCTGCGTACCTGTGAAGTAAACATTTGGTAAGCCTTCCCACAGACGGCATATGAACGTGGTTGGGTGACGGGCTATTGATCTTTGTTGTTCAGTTCGCAGGAGAGTTGGCGTTAGTGCAGGTTCACTGAGTGCCACGGAGTTGACAGTGAATGGTGACGGCGAAGGTGGTTGTAGAGAGACGTCTGGCCTGGACAGGGCATCTGCAATGAAGTTCTGTTTGCCCTTGACGTGAAAGACGTCAAATTGCCATTCGCTTAGACGAGAAAGCTGTCTTTCCACTCTGGCAGGGTACTTGGCGATAGATGAAGTTGCGTTTCGAAGTGCGCTAACTAGTGGTGCATGATCTGTGAAAACAACAAATCTGCTACTGCCAATGATGCTGATAAAATGGCGCACTGCGTCGTGGATGGCGAGAAGTTCTCGGCCGAAAGTGTCGTACCTCGTTTCTACTGGTTGGAGAGTACGCGAGTAGAAACTGATAGGCTTCCGAACTCCGTCGATCTCTTGTTCCAACGTGGCTCCAATAGCGAATTCAGAAGCATCTGTCGTGAGTAGAAATGGCTTTTCAAAATCTGGATGTGTTGGCATTGTGGCATTTGCTAACGAGTTGATGGCAAGTCGAAGTAATTCCTCGTCTTCGGATGACCAAGCAATGATGGAATTCTTGCTAAGTCCTTTTCGGTTCCGCAGGTGCCTGCACAAAGGATAAAGTTGTTTTGAAAGGCCCGGAAGGAACTTGCGATAATAGTTTAGTACTCCCATGATTTTCTGCAACTCGCTAACAGTCCTTGGTGACTTGATATTCTTGATTGAATTTATCTTTGACGGCAACGGTTGAATACCTTGGGCCGTGATACGATGCCCTAAGAAGTCCACGGATGTAGTTGCAATCTGCGTCTTGTCACAGTTGATCTTGAGTCCGTGGTTGGATAAGCGTGAGAGGACATTTCGTAGATGTTTCGCATGAGATTCTAGATCTGGACTGAATACCATAATGTCATCGAGATATGACATACAATAAGCAGAGTCGTCGCGAAGTATGTTGTCCATGAATCTTTGAAATGTCTGAGTAGCACACTTAAGTCCAAAAGGCATATAAAGATATTCAAAAAGGCCAAATGGAGTGATGACTGCAGTTTTCTCGATATCCTCTGGTGCAACCGGGATGTGATGGTAAGCTTGTCTGAGGTCAATCACTGAGAAGAAATTGCTGCCGTTGAGTTTTTCAAGTAAAGTGTTAATATTTGGAATAGGATATGCATCAGATTTTGTCACTGAATTTAGCTTACGGTGGTCTCCACAGGCTCTGTACGATCCGTTTGATTTAGAGACTAAGTGCAGTGGTGACGCCCATGAACCTTTCGATGGTCTGATGATTCCCTCTTCCAAAAGCCTTGAGAATTCTTCTTGGGCAGCTTTCAGCTTAGCAGGAGCCAGTGGTCGCTTATTAATTGCAATAGGTTGTCCTTCTGTGACGATATGATGCATCGTGTTGGAGACTCGTAGCTCTGACTTGTTAAGATCGAAAAGCGATTTGTATTTTCGAAGAGCTGCTGATATCTCTGCTGAATGGTGCACTGGGGTTGGCTGAATGACCTGTAACTCCAAACGCTCGTAGGCAAGGCCTATTATATTATGTGAGACCTTGGCAATGATGAAGTTGTGGGAAAATTCACGTCGTAGACCTATGTTTAGTGTGCGGTACCGGCAGCCATATGTTGGTATGGGCTCGCCTGTAGCTGTTGCGAGAAGAACGCCTAGCGACATCTCGGCCATTGAATCACCTTTGAGAACTGAGACTGCCGCACCTGTGTCTGCGATGAACTCTTCGCCAGTTTTGAAATCAAGAAGGTGCAGAAGCTCGTTGGGCTGTTTAGCCGGGTCATGCAAACAAGTAGGCTGGTGATTGCGACCGGCGTTGTCTGTTTGGTTCTCTATGTGAAAAATTCGGCGTGGACGAAAAGAGTCGACAGGGATGTCGGATTGTAGTTGGCTTCTTCCCTGTCGCGCCGTTGATGCCGTTGATGTGCAGAAAGTACGGTCTTCTACTTCCTGCGCCAGACGTTTCCCGATATTGATGCACCCTTGTGCCTGGGGTCTGTTGTCCTTTCCGTTAGCTGTGGAATTCGCACTCATTCGGAAATTCTTCGGAACAACAAAGACAGACTTGGCATGAATAAAAAAACTTCTGGTGGTTATAACACCAGTTCTTTGTGGCATATTTTTTAAAGGATTGCGGAGATCTCGATCGCCGCCTACCGTTATAATTGGGATTAGGAATGAATTTGGGTCGAGCATTCACTTGATTTAGCTCGGATTTGGTAATGGCCAATCCTTCTGGAACTTTAGCCATGTTCGCCACTAACCTCTCTAAAGAGGAGAGTCTATCATCTTGCGGGGGTGAAGGAAAGGATGGTGGATTCCTTTTGGGTTCCAAAACCCTATATTCTAACTCACATCTCTCAGATAAGTCATCTATAGAGAGAGTGTTGGGAAGCTGTCTGGCAAAGAGTTTTAATGTTTGTGGAAGATTGTTAATAAAAACAACCTTAGCCTCATGGTCAGAAATGTTGGTTTTATACCAACGTTTCCGTAATTCCCTCAGTATTTCGATGGGGCCAAGATTTGGCATGTCTAACTGCGCATATTTGTTTATTATCTGCTCAGTTTCTGTGGGCCCAAGCAAGGATTCTACTTCGTTTTATAGACCCAAAATGGGATTGGGTAGCTTCCTAATGGCCTCAAGCTTAGGATAAATCCGTCGCTGCAATTCAGAAGGTAGTTTAGCAAAAACCATCGAGATTTTTTTGATGACTGTCATAATCAGGAAGCGGGGAGAAAGCGGAGTCTACGCGCATAAAGAATAGTTCACTATCTCCATCCTAAACAGGAATATCAATATCTAAAATTGGACCTGACATTCTAACAATCTTACGGGATCTTAAATGCATAAATTTATAAGCAATATGAAAATATATAAATATACTTTAAACAAACGCTTACCCACAAAAAGCTTCCACAGGTGAATGAGCGCAGAACAAAAGCACGTCACAGTAGCTTCTTCCAAAAATCCGCAATTGAGCCTGGCGTGTTGCGACGCGATATCTTTACGTTTTGTACCGTGGAAAAGATGATGCCTTATTCTTATTATTATATCCCCCCCAAAAAAAAATTCAACACAAATCCACGAATATACACCCAACAAAATTACCAGAAGACCACGATTAGGGTAAAGAAAACGCAAATGTTAATCTATTTTATCCCAAATAAATGAAAAAAGAAGTCAATTTTAATCATACCAAAAAAATCAGAACAATAATCAATATCCTGGTGCGATCGCCAATTTTGTAAACGCCCCGGCTTCAAGTAAATGTCCTAGAGCCTTGGGTGGACTCTGGTTGTTGTTGTTCTCGTGGTCGAGTTGTAATCACGATGTGGATAACGTCGTTCAGGTTTTGCAATTAATTGGCTCGTCTCGCCGGTTGTACCGCAACAAGATGAGTCACGGATGTTGCCAATTGTTGGTGAAACAAATCAAATCACCAGCGTAGGTATTGACAGCCGACAGAACGCACACGCGTAACGCAAGGCAGAATGCAAATGCAACAACTGACTTGCATGGTAAATTGCCGTGCTTAAATAGCATGCCATAGCTCTACTTGCACACTATTGGTTAAACGGCAAGTTTCGCTTTTTTCTCATTGGTGCAACGTAAATAAAATTGAATTTAATTTACGCAATATGTGGGCCATTAATTTGTGTCGTTACAACAGTTTCCTCTCTGGAAAAAACCCGCGAGGCTAGATAAGAAATGCATGACAGAGTTTGAACCAAGTTAAGCAAAAATATGATGAACCATAAATGCTGGGCTTAAATATGCTTGTTGGTTGCTTCAACAATGATATGATGCCAGGTAACCACTAGGAATTGCTACACAAATTGTTAGCTCTAGTGGTCGGTCATACCACGTGAGGCAAAATAGAGCAGTGTAAGTTTTGGGAGCCGCAGCGTGAAGATTTCGAGGTAAATCGCCTCTGAATTTGCCAAGCTTAAGTTAAAACCTAAGCAGGTTGGATCGTCGTCAATGTGTTTGTATACGACCAAAGGAGCTAGAGTGCTCGACGTTGTGGTCATGACATTTGTAGAGTGGTCTTTGTGCAATTGATAAAGTTGAGATATGCATTGAAAGTGGCCTGTACCATGATATGATGCTGATCACTACTTAGTGTTGCTACACGAAAGCGTTAGCTCCAAGTAGCTGGTCATACCAAAATAGGCAGTGTAATGTCATGTGTGAGAAATACATTATAATGTAAAAATATATACATTAAAATAAAAGGTAACTGCATAAAAATATGTACACGAACATTGCCTCAGAGTTGGCATAATACCAAAGAACTGTTCAAAAATGCTACACAATTGTTAGCTAAGAACAGCTGGTTATGCCACGTGAGACATATACGAACAAAAACGTAAGGTTAAAAAAATGTTTGATAGTTAATGTTAATGTTTAAAAAAATCAATTACGCGTTATACAAAGCAGGACATTGAGATTGTGGGCAGACGGAGCCTGAGACGTGTGTAGAAGGTTGAACGCTCTCAGGATCAGGTGGTTCGATAAACGGTTTCAACCTGTCTATGCTTACTGATGTCGGTGTAGCGCCTTGCATAATAATGAAGTATTTTGGTTGTCTGAGCAAAATCGGGTAAGGACCGCGATACTTCGGTTGTAGTGATGCAACAGCATTATTGTTGCGAACGAGTACTCTCTTGCAGCTGTGGAGCTGTGGGTGAACGAAGACTGGACGAGGCGTGTGTCTCGGCTGCTGTTCAGACATGTTACCGAAATGAAGTCGAAGGCGGGTAGCTTCGTCTTGTGGGTCATCTTGTGCCGGTAGTAGACGTGGGAGCTGACTAGGCAGGCGTAGATCCATGCCATACAAGAGTTGTGACGCAGACGTTTTAATGGATTCACGAGTACGGGAACGCATGGCAAGCAGAACTAAAGGTAGTGCATCGACCCAGTTGCCATTAATGGACGAGGATGCTAAAGCTGCTTTGAGTTCCCTATGCATTCTCTCTACCATGCCATTAGCTTGGGGATGGTAGGCAGTCGTCTGGCGTAAGATGCATCCCATGTACCGCAAGGTGGTTTTGAAACGATCAGATGAGAAGCAAGTGCCTCTGTCCGTGATGACCTCATTGGGAACACCATAATTGGATATCCATGCAGAGATAAAACCGTTAGTTACTTCTTCTGCAGAAATGGTGCCAAGAGGTAATGCCACAGGCCACCGTGTAAATCTATCGATCATAGTTAGAAGGTAGCTGAAACCTTGAACCTTTGTCAGATGAACTATGTCGATGTGGACGATGGCTAGGCGAGAAGTAGATCGAAAATGTTGCAACTTAGAACGAGTGTGTCGTGTGATCTTGTTTTTCTGACAAATTGCACACTCTGAGACCCATCGTTTAACATTCTGCCTAAGTCTGTGACCCCAGAAACGATCTGTAAGAAGTCGGACAGTCGCTTGGCTTCCTGGGTGAGAAATTGAGTGAATTGAATCGAAAAATATTCTCTGAAGGCTGGTCGGCAGAACTGGCTTGTTGGGCTGCGTACCCGTGAAGTAAACAATTGGTAAGCCTTCCCACAGACGGCATATGAACTTGGTTGGGTGACGGGCTATTGATCTTTGAATGTGAATGTCACCGCGTTGTTCAGTTCGCAGGAGAGTTGGCGTTAGTGCAGGTTCACTGAGTGCCACGGAGTTGACAGTGAATGGTGACGGCGAAGGTGGTTGTAGAGAGACGTCTGGCCTGGACAGGGCATCTGCAATGAAGTTCTGTTTGCCCTTGACGTGAAAGACATCAAATTGCCATTCGCTTAGACGAGAAAGCTGTCTTTCCACTCTGGCAGGGTACTTGGCGATAGATGAAGTTGCGTTTCGAAGTGCGCTAACTAGTGGTGCATGATCTGTGAAAACAACAAATCTGCTACTGCCAATGATGCTGATAAAATGGCGCACTGCGTCGTGGATGGCGAGAAGTTCTCGGCCGAAAGTGTCGTACCTCGTTTCTACTGGTTGGAGAGTACGCGAGTAGAAACTGATAGGCTTCCGAACTCCGTCGATCTCTTGTTCCAAAGTGGCTCCAATAGCGAATTCAGAAGCATCTGTCGTGAGTAGAAATGGCTTTTCAAAATCTGGGTGTGTTAGCATTGTGGCATTTGCTAACGAGTTGATGGCAAGTCGAAGTAATTCCTCGTCTTCGGATGACCAAGCAATGATGGAATTCTTGCTAAGTCCTTTTCGGTTCCGCAGGTGCCTGCACAAAGGATAAAGTTGTTTTGAAAGGCCTGGAAGGAACTTGCGATAATAGTTTAGTACTCCCAGGATTTTCTGCAACTCGCTAACAGTCCTTGGTGACTTGATATTCTTGATTGAATTCGTCTTTGACGGCAACGGTTGAATACCTTGGGCCGTGATACGATGCCCTAAGAAGTCCACGGATGTAGTTGCAATCTGCGTCTTGTCACAGTTGATCTTGAGTCCGTGGTTGGATAAGCGTGAGAGGACATTTCGTAGATGCTTCGCATGAGATTCTAGATCTGGACTGAATACCATAATGTCATCGAGATATGACATACAATAAGCAGAGTCGTCGTGAAGTATGTTGTCTATGAATCTTTGAAATGTCTGAGTAGCACACTTAAGTCCAAAAGGCATGTAAAGATATTCAAAAAGGCCAAATGGAGTGATGACTGCAGTTTTCTCGATATCCTCTGGTGCTACCGGTATGTGATGGTACGCTTGTCTGAGGTCAATCACTGAGAAGAAATTGCTGCCGTTGAGTTTTTCAAGTAAAGTGTTGATATTTGGAATAGGATATGCATCAGATTTTGTCACTGAATTTAGCTTACGGTAGTCGCCACAGGCTCTGTACGATCCGTTTGATTTAGAGACTAAATGCAATGGTGACGCCCATGAACTTTTCGATGGTCTGATGATTCCCTCTTCCGAAAGCCTTGAGAATTCGTCTTGGGCAGTTTTAAGCTTAGCAGGAGCCAGTGGTCGCTTCTGGAGTGCAATAGGTTGTCCTTCTGTGACGATATGATTCATAGTGTTGGAGACTTGTAGTTCTGACTTGTTAAGATCGAAAAGCGACTCGTATTTTCGAAGAGCTGCTGATATCTCTGTTGAATGATGCACTGGGGTGGGCTGAATGACCTGTAACTCCAAACGCTCGGAGGCAAGCGTCCAAAAGTTTTGCTCAAGTCCTGTGGAGGGATCGATGATCTATTGATTGGCAAGATCAACAATGAGCCGAAATATTAGAAGGAATTCAAGGCCTATTATATTATGTGAGACCTTGGCAATGATGAAGTTGTGAGAAAATTCACGTCGTAGACCTATGTTGAGTGTACGGTATTGGCAGCCATATGTTGGTGTGGGTTCGCCTGAGACTGCCGCACCTGTGTCTACGATGCATTCTTCGCCAGTTTTAGAATCATGAAGGTGCAGAAGTTCGTTGGGCTGTTTGGCCGGGTCATGCAAACAAGTATGCTGCTGATTGCGACCAGCATTGTCTGTTTGGTTCTCTATGTGAAAAATTCGGCGTGGACGAAAAGAGTGGACAGGAATGTCGGATTGTAGTTGGCTTCTTCCCTGTAGCGCCGTTGATGCCGTTGATGTGCAGAAAGTACGGTCTTCTACTTCCTGCGCCAGACGTTTCCCGATACTGATGCACCCTTGTACCTGCGGTCTGTTGTCCTTTCCGTCAGCTGTGGAAATTGACACTCATTCGGAAATTCTTCGTAACGACAAAGACAAACTTGGCAAGCATAAAGTAACTTCTGGTGGTTATAACAGCAGTTCTTTGGGGCATACTTATTGAAGGATTACGGAGATCTCGATCGCCGCCTACCATTATAATTTGACTTGGAAACGAATTTTGGTCGAGCATTCACTTGATTTAGCTCGGATTTGGTAATGGCCAATCCTTCTAGAACTTTGGCCATGTTCGCCACTGTTCTCTCTAAAGAGGAGAGTATCATCTTGCGGGGGTGAAGAAAAGGATGATGGATTCACTTTGGGTTCCAAAACCCTATATTCTAACTCACATCTCTTAGATAAGTAATCTATAGAGAGAGTGTTCGGGAGCTCTCTGGCAATGAGTTTTAATGTTTGGGGAAGATTGTTAATAAAAACAACCTTAGCCCCATGGTCAGAAATGTTGGTTTTATACCAACGTTTCCGTAATTCCCTCAGTATTTTGATGGGGCCAAAATTTGGCATATCTAACTGCGCTTATTTGTTTATTATCTGCTCAGTTTCCGTGGATCCAAGCAAGGATTCTACCTCGTTTTGTAGGCCCAAAATGGGATTAGGTAGCTTCCTAATGGCCTCAAGCTTAGGATAAATCCGTCGGTGCAATTCAGAAGGTAGTTTAGCAAAAACCTTCGACAGTTTTTGATGACTGTCATAATCAGGAAACGGGGAGAAAGCGGAGTCTACGCGCATAAAGAATAGCTCACTATCTCCATCCCAAACAGGAACATCAATATCTAAAATTGGACCTGACATTTTAACAAACTTACGGGATCTTAAAAGCATAAATTTATAAGCAATATGAAAATATATAAATATACTTTAACGAAACGCTTACCCACAAACAGCTTCCACAGTTGAATGAGCGCAAAACAAAACAGTCACTGTTTCCAAAAATCCGCAATTGAGCCTGTCGAGTACGTACGGTGCCGTTTCGTACGTAGGAAAGATGAACAGAGGCCCCGTTGGCCTTTGATGACAATGTATTATTATTATTATATCCCCCAAAAAAATATTCAACACAAATCCACGAATATATACCCAACAAAATTCCCAGAAGACCACGATCACGGTAGAGAAAACGCAAATGTTAATCGATTTATATCCAAAAAAAATCAGAAAAATAATCAATATCCTGGCGCGGTCGCCAATTTTGTAAACGCCCCGGCTTCAAGTAAATGCCGTACGACGTTACAAACTCGGTTAAAGTGCTCTGAATAGAGATTAGTTACTGATATGGGGGCCCTTAAGAGGGCCTGGTAATGCGTTCTCTTGACGTCTTCAGAGTTGAAGATGTCCTAGAGCCTTGGGTGGACTCTGGTTGAGTTGTCGCTCCCGTGGTTGGGCTGTAATCACGATGTGTATAACGTCGTTCAGGTTCTGCAATGAATTGGCTCGTCTCGCTGGTTATACCGCAACAAGATGAGTCATGGATGTAGCCAATTGTTGGTTAAACTATCAAATTACCAGCGTAGGTATTGACAGCCGACAGAACGCACACGCGTGACGGAAGGCAACATGCAATTGCAACAACTGACTTCCATGGTAAATTGCTGTGCTTAAATAGCATGTCATACCTACTTGCACACTATTGGTTAAACGGCAAGTTTCACTTTTTTCTCATTGGTGCAACGTAAATAAAATTTAATTTAATTTACGCAATATGTCGGCCATTAATTTGTGTCGTTACAGATGGTTAGGCGATTGTTTTACGAATAAGAAAGTTGATTGCTCTGTCTTAGTTCTATAAATTGAAGCAATTAAACCCGATGAAATTCAGTACGTAAGTTAGAAATTGCAAATTTGACCCTGTTACTCATAATAAGCTTATCATATAATTTATTAAGACGTTTAAAGTTATTCACTGGTTTTAAAAACAGTTACACATGTAACGGCACAAATTAATGGCCGACATATTGCGTAAATTAAATTCAGTTTTATTTACGTTGCACCAATGAGAAAAAAGCGAAACTTGCCGTTTAACCAATAGTGTGCAAGTAGGCATGGCATGCTATTTAAGCACGGCAATTTACCGTGCAAACCAGTTGTGGCATTTGCATTCTACCTTGCTTCACGCGTGTGCGTTCTGTCGGCTGTCAATACCTACGCTGGTGATTTGATAGTTTCACCAACAACTAACTACATCCGTGACTCAACTTGTTGCGGTATACCCAGAGAGACGAGCCAATTAAGTGCAGAACCTGCAGGACGTTATACACATCGTGATTACAGCTCAACCACGGGAGCGACAACTCACCCAGAGTCCACCCAGGCTCTAGGACATCTTCACGCTCTGAAGACTTCAGGAGAACGCATTACCAGGCCCTCTTAAGGGCCCCCTATTAGTAACTTATCTCTATTCAGAGCACCTTAACCGAGTTTGTAACGTCGTACGGCATTTACTTGAAGCCGGGGCGTTTACAAAATTGGCGACCGCGCCAGGATATTGATTATTGTTCTGATTTTTTTGGTATAAATAAAATTGACTTACTTTTTCATCTATTTGGGATAAAAATCGATTAAGATTTGCGTTTTATCTACCGTGATCGTGGTCTTCTGGGAATTCTGTTGGATATATATTCGTGGATTTGTGGTGAATTTTTTTTGGGGATATAATAATAATAATACGTACAAAACGGCACCGTACGTACTGGACAGGCTAAATTGCGGATAATTTCAATTTTTGGAAGCAGTTACTGTTCTGCGCTCATTCAACTGTGGAAAATAATAATACATTGGCATCAAAGGCCAACGGGGCCTCTGTTTATCTTTTTACGTACGAAACGTCACCGTACGTACTCGACAGGTTCAATTGCGGATTTTTGGAAGAAGTTACTTCGACGTGCTTTTGTTCTGCGCTCATTCAACTTTGGAAGCTGTTTGTGGGTAAGCGTTTCGTTAAAGTATATTTATATATTTTCATATTGCTTATAAATGTACGATTTTAAGATCCCGTAAGATTGTTAAAATGTCAGGTCCAATTTTAGATATTGATGTTCCTGTTTGTGATGGAGATAGTGAGCTATTCTTTATGCGCGTAGACTCCGCTTTCTCCCCGTTTCCTGATTATGACAGTCATCAAAAACTGTCGAAGGTTTTTGCTAAACTACCTTCTGAATTGCAGCGACGGATTTATCCTAAGCTTGAGGCCATTAGGAAGCTACCTAATCCCATTTTGGGCCTATAAAACGAGGTAGAATCCTTGCTTGGACCCACGGAAACTGAGCAGATAATAAAAAAATATGCGCAGTTAGATATGCCAAATCTTGGCCCCATCAAAATACTGAGGGAATTACGGAAACGTTGGTATAAAACCAACATTTCTGACCATGAGGCTAAGGTTGTTTTTATTAACAATCTTCCCCAAACATTAAAACTCTTTGTCAGACAGCGGCGATCTAGATCTCCGCAATCCTTTAATAAATATGCTCCAAAGAACTGGTGTTATAACCACCAGAAGTTTTTTATGCTTGCCAAGTTTGTCTTTGTCGTTCCGAAAAATTTCCGAATGAGTGTCAATTTCCACAGCTGACGGAGAGGACAACAGACCGCAGGCACAAGGGTGCATCAGTATCGGGAAACGTCTAGCGCAGGAAGTAGAAGACCGTACTTTCTGCACATCAACGGCATCAACGGCGCGACAGGGAAGAAGCCAACTACAATCCGACATCCCTGTCGACTCTTTTCGTCCACGCCGAATTTTCACATAGAGAACCAAACAGACAATGCCGGTCGCAATCACCAGCCTACTTGTTTGCATGACCCGGCCAAACAGCCCAACGAACTTCTGCACCTTCTTGATTTCAAAACTGGCGAAGAGTTCATCGTAGACACAGGTGCAGCAGTCTCAGTTCTCAATGGTGATTCAATGGCCGAGATGTCGCTAGGCGTTCTTCTCGCAACAGCTACAGGCGAGCCCATACCAACTTATGGCTGCCAATACCGCACACTCAACATGGGTCTACGACGTGAATTTTCCCACAACTTCATCATTGCCAAGGTCTCACATAATATAATAGGCCTTGATTTCCTTCTAAAATTTCAGCTCATTGTTGATCTTGCCAATCAAAAAATCATTGAGCCCTCCACCGGACTTGAACAAAGCTTTTGGACACTTGCCTCCGAGCGTTTGGAGTTACAGGTCATTTAGCCAACCCCAGTGCATCATTCAGCAGAGATATCAGCAGCTCTTCAAAAATACAAATCGCCTTTCGATCTTAACAAGTCAGAGCTACGAGTCTCCAACACGATGCATCATATCGTCACAGAAGGACAACCTTTTGCACTCAAGAAGCGACCACTGGCTCCTGCTAAGCTTAAAGCTGCCCAAGAAGAATTCTCAAGGCATTTGGAAGAGGGAATCATCAGACCATCGAAAAGTTCATGGGCGTCACCACTGCATTTAGTCTCTAAATCAAACGGATCGTATAGAGCCTGTGGAGACTACCGTAAGCTAAATTCAGTGACAAAATCTGATGCATATCCTATTCCAAATATTAAAACATTACTTGAAAAACTCAACGACAGCAATTTGTTCTCAGTGATTGACCTCGGACAAGCGTACCATCACATACCGGTAGCACCAGAGGATATCGAGAAAACTGCAGTCATCACTCCATTTGGCCTTTTTGAATATCTTTACATGCCTTTTGGACTTAAGTGTGCTACTCAGACATTTCAAAGATTCATAGACAACATACTTCGCGAAGACTCTGCTTATTGTATGTCATATTTTGAAGACATTATGGTATTCAGTCCAGATCTAGAATCTCATGCGAAACATCTACGAAATGTCCTCTCACGCTTATCCAACCACAGACTCAAGATCAACTGTGACAAGACGCAGATTGCAACTACATCCGTGGAATTCTTAGGGCATCGTGTCACGGCCAAAGGTATTCAAACGTTGCCGTCAAAGACGAATTCCATCAAGAATATCAAGTCACCAAGGACTGTGAGCGAGTTGCAGAAAATCCTGGGAGTACTAAACTATTATCGCAAGTTCCTTCCGGGCCTTTCAAAACAACTTTATCCTTTGTGCAGGCACCTGCGGAACCGAAAAGGACTTAGCAGGAATTCCATCATTGCTTGGTCATCCGAAGACGAGGAATTAATTTGACTTGCCATCAACTAGTTAGCAAATGCCACAATGCTAACACATCCAGATTTTGAAAAGCCATTTCTACTCACGACAGATGCTTCTGAATTCGCTATTTGAGCCACGTTGGAACAAGAGATCGACGGATTTCGGAAGCCTATCAGTTTCTACTCGCGTACTCTCCAACCAGTAGAAACGAGGTACGACACTTTCGGCCGAGAACTTCTCGCCATCCACGACGCAGTGCGCCATTTTATCAGCATCATTGGCAGTAGCAGATTTGTTGTTTTCACAGATCATGCACCACTAGTTAACGCACTTCGAAACGCAACCTTATCTATCGCCAAGTACCCTGCCAGAGTGGAAAGACAGCTTTGTCGTCTAAGCGAATGGCAATTTGACGTCTTTCACGTCAAGGGCAAACAGAACTTCATCGCAGATGCCCTGTCCAGGCCAGACGTCTCTCTACAACCAACTCTCCTACGAACTGAACAACGCGGTGACATTCACATTCAAAGATCAATAGCCCGTCACCCAACCAAGATCATATGCCGTCTGTGGGAAGGCTTACCAATTGTTTACTTCACGGGTACGCAGCCCAACAAGCCAGTTCTGCCGACCAGCCTTCAGAGAAAAGTTTTCGATTCAATTTACTCAATTTCTCACCCAGGAAGCCAAGCGACTGTCCGACTTCTTACAGATCGTTTCTGGGGTCACAGACTTAGGCAGAATGTTAAACGATGGGTCTCAGAGTGTGCTATTTGTCAGAAAAACAAGATCACACGACACACTCGTTCTAAGTTGCAACATTTTCAATCTACTTCTCGCCTAGCCATCGTCCACATCGACATAGTTCATCTGACAAAGGTTCAAGGTTTCAGCTACCTTCTAACTATGATCGATAGATTTACACGGTGGCCTGCGGCATTACCTCTTAGCACCATTTCTGCAGACGAAGTAACTAACGGTTTTATCTCTGCATGGATATCCAATTACGGTGTTCCCAATGAGGTCATCACGGACAGAGGCACTTGCTTCTCTTCTGATCGTTTCAAAACCACCTTGCGGTACATGGGATGCATCTTACGCCAGACTACTGCCTACCATCCCCAGGCTAATGGCATGGTAGAGAGAATGCATAGGGAACTCAAAGCTGCTTTAGCATCCTCGTCCATTAATGGCAACTGGGTCGATGCACTACCTTTAGTTCTGCTTGCCATGCGTTCCCGTACTCGTGAATCCATTAAAACGTCTGCGTCACAACTCTTGTATGGCATGGATCTACGCCTGCCTAGTCAGCTCCCACGTCTACTACCGGCACAAGATGACCCACAAGACGAAGCTACCTTCCTTCGACTTCATTTCGGTAACATGTCTGAACAGCAGCCGAGACATACGCCTCGTCCAGTCTTCGTTCACCCACAGCTCCACAGCTGCAAGAGAGTACTCGTTCGCAACAATAATGCTGTTGCACCACTACAACCCAAGTATCGCGGTCCTTACCCGATTTTACTCAGACAACCAGAATACTTCATTATTATGCAAGGCGCTACACCGACATCAGTAAGCATAGACAGGTTGAAACCGTTTATCGAACCGCCTGATCCTGAGAGCGTTCAACCTTCTACACACGTCTCAGGCTCCGTCTGCCCACAATCTCAATGTCCTGCTCTGTATAACGCGTAATTGATTTTTTTAAACATTAACATTATCTATCAAAATTTTTTTTAAACTTACGTTATTTTTCGTATTTGTCTCACGTGGCATAACTAGCTGTTCTTTGCTAACAATTGTGTAGCAATTTTGAACAGTTCTTTGGTATTATGCCATCTCTGAGGCAATGTTCGTGTACAAATTTTTATGCAGTTACATTTGATTTTAATGTATATATTGTTACATTATAATGTATTTCTCACACATGACATTACACTGCCTATTTTGGTATGACCAGCTACTTAGAGCTAACGCTTTCGTGTAGCAACACTAAGTAGTGATCAGCTTCATATCATGGTACAGGCCACATTCAATGCATATCTCAACTTCATCATTTGCACAAAGACCACTCTACAAATGTCATGACCACAACGTCGAGCACTCTAGCTCCTTTGGTCGTATACAAACACATTGACAACGATCCAACCTGCTTAGGTTTTTAACTTAAACCTGGCGAGTTCAGAGGCGATTTACCTCGAAATCTTCATGCTGCGGCTCCCAAAACTTACACTGCTCTATTTTGCCTCACGTGATATGACCGACCACTAGAGCTAACAATTTGTGTAGCAATTCCTAGTGGTTACCTGGCATCATATCATTGTTGAAGCAACAAACAAGCCTATTTAAGCCCAGCACTTATGGTTCATCATATTGGTTCGAACTCTGTCATGCATTTCTTATCTAGCCTCGCAGAGAGGAAGTTTTTTCCTTTTTTTCAGAGAGGAAAGTGTTGTAACGACACAAATTAATGGCCGACATATTGCGTAAATTAAATTTTATTTTATTTACGTTGCACCAATGAGAAAAAAATAAATTTTCCGTTTAATCAATAGTGTGCAAGTAGGCATGGCATGCTATTTAAGCACGGCAATTTACCATGCAAGCCAGTTGGGCCATTTGCATTCTATCTTGCTTCACGCGTGTGAGTTCTGTCGGCTGTCAATACCTACGCTGGTGATTTGATAGTTTCACCAACAACTAACTACATCCGTGACTCATCTTGTTACGGGATACCGGAGAGACGAGCCAATTGAGTGCAGGACCTGCAGGACACCATCCACAACGCGATCACAGCTCAACCACGGGAGCGACAACTCAACCAGAGTCTACCCAAGGCTCTAGGACATCTTCAACACTGAAGACTTCAAGCGAACGCATTACCAGGCCCTCTTAAGGGCCCCCATATCAGTAACTAATTTCTATTCAGAGCACCTTAACCGAGTTTGTAACGTCGTACGGCATTTACTTGAAGCCGGGGCGTTTACACACAAATCGCATGCAGTTGGAGAAAGTACTCAACGAAATGCCCCGAGGAAAATGAAAGTACATTAAAAATAAATGTCGAGTATCCGAGATCGAAGGCTAAATATATATTACTAATCTTTGCTCACTGTGTTCTTGTCTACATTTCCAAGAAGTTAAAAATAAATAACAGTATCACTAATGTCAAAGATCATGATAGCGTGTCATTAAATGAAGCACTAATGCAGTCTGGGCATTCGACCGGGAGGGTTATCAGAAATATTATGTCGTTTAAGAAAATATTAAATAGATAACGTCAATGGCTAATTCGGGAAAATAATACTGTTTGAAGTCTTTCGTCATTTATTCTATCAGAAAAAGAATTTTTCAAATAGGGAGGAGACGGTGGGTTAGAAAAATTGTTCAACATCGTGTGTTCAGATGCTTTGATGATAAATCTGAAAAGTAGAATAAAAAAGTTATCATTTTGCTAGGATAAAGCGCCAAAACCTAAAGGAACGGGAATTATGTGATAAAATGGAAGCTGATTTTTTGAATTTATATTATTTTATAATTTTATCCGATTTTTACCGATAAGGCAATAATAGCAACTACTTTTATCACCAAGTTTCCGTATAAAATAAAGGAAGTTATAATTGGCTTTTTTCTCTCCAATTCATTAGGATGCTGCGAACTAATGAAACGATGGACATAAATGAAAGAATATTTTCCTGCCTCAAAAAAATGAAAACTGAACAGATTCCATTGCATGCTTAGAAGTCATGCAACCAAGCAAAGAAGTGGCAAAGTATTTCTAGAGATACCTGGCGGAAGCTCATAATGTCAGTATGATTTTTCATCTTATGCTTTATGTCGCTATGCGTTTAGATTTTGCAGTCATATTTGATAGATATGTAAGATTGCATCGTGACAGTATTATGAGAGCGAAATAATTTTTTTTTAAAACAGAAAACGAGCATTTAAGTAAAATATTAATATAGATATAATGCAAAAGCAATAGTTATGCATGATTGATGTTAATGTATAGGCTTCAGCATTTTATGAAATATCAAATTTATTTGGTTTTCAATTGGTACACTGTGTGAGTATTTAGACACACCTATTAGCTTAACCCAAATCGAAAATAATTTAAATTGAAAATTTTCTTTATAAGCTAAAATTCCTAAACGTTACATAGAATAATAATTGCGAGCGTGCAATAAATTCCAGTTCCAGTCGCACACCAGAGCAATAATGATGCATTTCGACCCTCCGTTATACTCTTAGGAGCACAACGACAAACTAGCCAAAGAGGCTCAAATGTTATTCATATAAAAGTAACGAGAATTGATAGATATGGCTCTCACTTTTAGTAGTTTAGCGCGTATTTTTCAAAAATAGAAATGACAGCGGCAAAAAAAATTATGCGATCTGGACAATGAACTTTTTTTCAGATCACCAACACATTTACGTATGCTATATTATTAATTAAACGATAAAAATTTGTGGAATCAAGTTCTCATACAAATTTTCCTGCTGACAGTTGCACTCAAGTCGTATATCAGCTGTTGCATTATTCCAACATGATCCTCTCAAGTTTGTCTTCGGTTATGCTATGATAATGGTAATGAAAGGTTTCAATTGATTAGCACGTGGTTTTGTTATGCCGTGCAAATTACTGCATGTTATGGATTGGGTTTTCTTTTAAACTCGAGAACGTAATTCAAAGAATTGCACGCAGCAGTGCGGAAGCTATATTTTCTAATGTCTTAACAGGTTTTGAAGCGAGTTTAGTCATGGTGTGTGGCTTTCTTTGTTGTTGTCATGCTGCATACGTCTGGAGCGAGAAGGTGGACCTGAAGTTCTCTTAATTAGAAAAAAATAAAGAAGCGATAATGAAAGTGACGTTGTTGATTAAAATCCCGATATTATTTAGACCTATTCCCAACAAATTGCAGATCAAGCTTTCAACAACTTACATTGAAAATATTCTTCTTAATGCCAAATTACTAATAGTGGTAGTAGAGGACAGGTTTTAGTTTTGCTTTGGACAGTGCGCTGACATTCTACTATGATATTGGTTGAAAAATTGAAATGCGCTCCATTTCATTAAAGAACATATGAGAACAATAATAATCAACAATACTTTGATTAAATGAAATATTACACATAGAGTGACAGTCAGTATTCTCTATTTTAGTTATACGTGAACAGTGTTTCAGCTGTGATACCGAAGAGAATTTGGTGGCGTATTGGATGAGTCGATGGACTCCAGAGAAAATACTCACAGAAACAAATCACGGCCCCGTAAATACTACCAACAAATAATAAGTGCCTAAAAAGATGAAATAGGTCTACTTTTTGTCAGTCATTTTGTATGAAAATCCATTTTCCTTTGTTGTAGTAGTATATATATATATATATATATATATATATATATATATATATACATATATATATATATATATATATATATATATATACTGCCTTGCGAAGGTGTGTATATTTCCACATCGGCCAGTTTTCTATCATGTCTAAATTTGACTTTTTGAATTTAATTATTACGGGCTTTATTACTAAACTCCTCTAGACATTTAGAATCATCTTTGTGCACAAAATAGATTAAAATCGACGTTAATTTAGATTTCTCCTTAATATTTGTAAATTTAAGTTTATCATAATCACGAACCAAAGTTATAAAAATATTTACACAATGGTCATGCTTAAGGAACATACCATACGCATTCATAGTATCAACAAATTCATAGTATCAACATGTAATAACAATCGTGATATGTAGATAGGTCCGATTTCGTTGTTATATTCAAATTTTCTTCGTTTCATGTAGATAATTTTGAAGTTTTATCTTATCCGTGTATATTATGATAAGCTTAATGTAGAGTGAATTCAATGATCGTAAAGTCAATTATTTCCGTCCGTATGCTCTTTACTTTATATGCAGTTAAAATAAGTTTAACTTTCGTTTTTTGAATAGTACTCCTTCCCCAGGAACTAGAAGTTCATGATCAATATTCCTGAATGTATTTTGTCAAAACGGTCTTCTTTTTCTTGATCAAGCTAATGGTGGTACATGAACCATGCCACCTTTAGCAGCAATCGGTGTCAATTTGCTTATGAGAGTTAGTTTTACAAACCTCCCGTTGATGTCTTTGAACTATACAATTTAGATCCTAGTGATATTTCGCGTGACATTCAGTTTTGGTAGCAAGCTTGGCCGTAACTGCGTATTTGGTCCGAAGCAAATGAGATCGTCTTAAAGCTAATTCATTATAAAAATCGGAAGAAATTATAATTTTATCCTGAAATACATTAGATTTGTTAGAGAATATTGGATGATAAATGTTTTGTGTGGAAATAGTTATCTAGCAATCGATGATCTGTGATCATCATTTTTATAATAAACAATGTCTCCCACACAAACTGACACAGTGTCCGAATAACAGTTTGTTTATAAATTTAATGAATTTCCAAACGTTTCTATATAAATGTGAACAAAATTTGCCCTATTTTTAAACTTTATGCGTATGCTTTGGTCAAATGGAACACAGGCACATATAAACACATTTAAAACACAGGCACATATTAAATTAGGTGTTAAAAAGTACCTAGGGTAGTAAAGAAGTGAACCGAATTGGTTAAGTAAAAAAAATCCAAATATAAAAGAAATAAAAAAGAGTTGGGTGTGTGTTTGCTAATTAAAATAAATGTAAACAAAAAATGACTCAGTTTTGTTACCTTGCTACTTACAAAGACTCTTCTCAAACATATTGAAAGTCAATTATTAATCTTTCATTTTTATAAGTTGAGAAAATGTTTTTTTAAAACCCTGCCTTTACAAAATAGTAGATAAGACCATAATTCATCATTTGATCTAATTTGTCTAATACAGGTGACCCCTTTTGTCGCAAACTTTGAGAAGCGATGAAGTTTACATCAGAAAATTTCTGACATTTTATAGAAATCAAACAATAAACAGCACATAGAGAAAAGAAGTAAAATAAACGCGTCCTTCCATACTAACAGGGATTTCAATCGATATTTTCCAGTTCATGTACAAACTCATTTTCATCGTAAAAATACGCAAAAAAGGAAATTTAATACAATCAGCGTACCAAAGATTTATGGTGGTAATTTTAAAATTAGTAAACGAGTATAATTGTTAAGGTAACAATTACGTTAATGCACTCGACACCTTTAAATGTACTCTTTTAATAAAAAAATTCTGAATCTTATTTTATGCTCCATAAATAGTTTATACTGTGTTTTATTGTAGAATTAGAAGTAAGAATTTTGTAAAAGGAAAGGCATAAAATTTAAATTATTGTCAGTATGACAAATTATAAATTTAAAATCATTAACATTTATTAACATTTTCTGTGTATTAGACCAATGTGTTAGCTTAATAATCACGGTTAAAGTACAGCACTTTAACACAGAATATGACAAAAACGGTAATTGGGCAGCTAAAGATCTGTGGTAAAGCATCAACGCTCTTAGGCCTGTTACGCAGTTGCTGTTGGAATACACTAATTTCCGGTGTTCTTCTGAAATGACCTTTGGTAAATTTGTGCGTTTAGAAAATTCCACCCACCACATTTATTCATTAAAATACAGAGATATATAACATCTTTTTAGCGTTCTGAAACTTTGCATACATTAAACGTGTGCATTTAAGGTATAAGTCTTTAGAAAAGACGACTACTTGATAGGATCTAAAAAAATATAAAATATCTTCACTACTTTACTAATTTATCCCGTATTTAAATTTAAACGCCCAGTTATTATGTAAAAAAGAATCCGGTAAGTCGCAAATTTTTATGTGTGTAATAGAAGCAGAAATAAATTATGAAATTTGCTTGTCACTATATTTATCTAGCAAACAAATAGTAACACCATGATTTCCTACTGTCTATACAATTCAATGTAATATATCTATTATGGTAAAATATGTCCCCAGAACGAAAACACAGAGGATAAGAATAACAATCTCTGTATATTATGGGTCATATAAGGAAAACGATATGAGCACATATGGAGTGATAATTGTGAATGACGTTATATTAAATTAAATAGACAATATAAATGAATAATGAGCTACCCATTGGTAACTAATGTGCATTATTTTAGTTTATACATACTGTGCTACCAAATGAATCTTAATGTCGCGTGCGTATGGCAGCCATTTTCGAAGCAGGAAGTTTCGGAAAATCGCCTCTAGTTCAGAACAGATTTGAATCAGTGCCAAAAAGCAAATAAATAAAAACCTAGAATAATAATTTAAGTCACCGATAAGTTCACATACTCACTAATAATTCTAGTCAGAGCCGCGCGACAGGTACTAAAATTTAACTTGTAATAAGTAACTCAAATAATGTATAATTAATTACCACTATGTGACAGATTACATTAATCAACTGAAAGAAAGCAAAATAAGGAAAGATTCTCTGCATAAAAAGATTATGGAAAAAATGTTCTAAAACGTAATAAATGGTTCAGGTAGCTTATTTTTCTAGCAGGCAAACATTTTAAATGAAATATCGGTGGCAATAAAACCGTTAACAGTTGGATTCCGTTTGTTTCGGAAAACCAATATATATGCAAGTATGTATTAGGTGTTGCAAAACTAGTAACAACTTAGTTCAATTCTGATCAAACGGATAAACCAAAGACTGCATGAAAGGAAAGTAAAATCTTATGCACATTCGTTTCGTGTCGGTATTACGCCATTTACCCATTATATATTTGGGTGAGGAATTCGGCATAACAGGACGGTAAAATCTCCTAGATGATTAAGTAAACATGCAATTGTGAAGCTTACATCATTTTTAGTCTCGACAACTATTTCTGAACAACTGTTACTCCCGGAAATCCATAATACAATCCTCTTGCTAGTTTCTTCATTAGCTAAATAATATTAGCGATATAATATAATATGCAAAAAGAGCGTTCTATTTACCTTAAAATGTCAATGTTACCTTTAGGAGATTTAGCATCGCAACCACTTTGGCGGATTTTTATCAACCATGTTAAACGAACCTCTAGTTTTTTAAAAACGTAGATTTTAACGAACCGCCTTTATTCATTTTTTAGAGCAGCATATACAAGAGAAATTCATGAAATTGACAAAAAATTAAATCTACCGATATAAATTTCATACAAGACGTGACTCCTCGGAACCTGTTTATAATACCAATCTTGAAGATTGTGCAAATCTAAATAGTGTAAGCATACAAAAATTTTAAGTTAGCAAGGCGAAGCTTTCATTCAAATGGGATTAATCTGAAATCCTATTAGAAATATCTAAAATAGAATCCCAACAAACCGCGTGATAGGGATTACCAGTCAAAATAATTATCGAATTCAATCTAAATTTTTTTTGGTAGTTCTCTGGAATGCAGAAATACCGCGGAAACTCGTAAATGTCAAGAGCAGAGTTCAAATATAATAATTACTGCAATTAAGTTCAAGATTTGAATAACCCTCTTAAAATATTTGGCGCTAGTTTAGCGAAAATGTAAAGTTAAACTCGTCATTTCATACTGTCATTAAATCTTTAATCCGAATAAGGAAGGCAAACATACAACAAATCTGTTAATGTAATCAAATTTACCAAACCTTGCAGTAACACGAACAATATGTGCATGGAAAAGCTATTGACTACCGGAATCGGTTCATTTTTACCATCCAATTAGGTATAAAAAATAAAGTGGCGTAAGAAAGCGATTCTAGTATACAATTTAAAACATCCAAGTGAAAATATTTTTCCATTCGATATAAGGCATATGTTTGCAAGAATAAATAAATAAATATATATGTATAAATATAAACGCCGTCATTCTTTAATTTTATTCCTCATTTTTCTTGTTCTTGATAATTGATAGCATTCGTAAGTCGGTAAAATTTTGAATCCTAAATATTTCCGGCTGAACAGCTTTTGATTGGCATTGATTGATGGCTTCTAACCTGTCCCTTCCCCCCTGAATCCGCTCATCAGAAGCTTGTCTGAAAATGACGTTGGAACCAAATTTTCCGATTTTTTCCAAATAATCGGGACATCATGTCCAATTCCAATTTCAGTGCTGACATCCTACTCACTGAAAATACACAACCTATGGCAAGTGTTGTGGCCTTATTCAAAACAGATCTATACATTTTTTTTCATTGTCTACTCTAATATCCGGTCTTACGGCTATTCTCTTATCCTCAAAGGTATGCGGGAATATATCCAAAACACTTCACACGTGCACCACAACCTGTACACACATATGCGTACTCTAATTTAAAATGGTATTTATATAATTGGTATCAGCAAAATATATGAATTGACATACACGCCTATCTGTGATGTCTCGATTTTTTAATTAATTTTCCAGACACGCAGAATGATCAACATGTTTTTTATTTTACTCATATTGCAGTTATCCTCAAATTCCCGGTTTACACAATCTCATCAATAGATTATAGTGAGATAGAGAGGTTAGTATAACTGTCGAAAGTATATAATATTATTCCATCGTTTGGACAAGACATAATACGGAGCCCACACCAACGAATGTTATATCAACTAAATATACATTTATACTCATTTAAATTCAGCTATTATGCAATTATGTCCAGGATAAATTTACGGTTGGATAGTTTTATGTATTTTTATATTAGTCCGATACTCATTTTATTTTTAATATTCTACTGAATAGATATAAAGATCCTTTAGTAATTGGTTGCATGGTAGCATGGAATGAAATAGTTTTGACATATTATGTAAGGTGAAGCTATACAACCGTTATGATGATGATATATGTTTGGGTCTGTGATAGCGTAGTGCAAGCTGGAGAACTGCCTGATAAATTTAATGAATGGTATCCAAATGTTAGAATTACTACATCCGAGCTCATCCTGATGTGCTGCACAAACGTAGAACTGGTGACATTTGTGTTGTTCACTTTTCCATAATGAAACCTGGATAGCACAGTATTTGCATTTCACATGCTTAATCGAGACAATGAATAATAGCACAATGCCATTTTTTTCGCCTGAGTGCCTGCGTAACACGCGTACCATTAACGGTTATTCACCACGATTTATAGATAAGTAAAGACCTAATGATATAATAAAACATGCTGTTTATATTTTTCCTGTGTGTAAGAAATCAGTGTTTATTCTATTAAAAGAAATATGTGAAGATGCAATAAGGGACATTAAAGGTAGACTGTTTTCAGCTTCAAATTATTTTTAAATTTCAGCCGAATTATTCACGATAACTCCCACTAATATATTTTGTGCAGTTATTGTGAAAAATAAAATTTCACTGCAATCTACAGCTAACTTTATCTATAACAGTAATTGTTCCGGTTGATAATCGTTTGTAGACAAACGCATGGGAAGAGTGATTTCACGCTTGTCGGAGCTCACAGCAAACTATTTGTTTCAGAATAAGATTGGTGTTCAATGCATGTATAAACCTTAACAGGTTTTATGCTGTAAAAATTGTGGAAAGATAAGAAAACAATTCTAAATTGTAATTAATGATAGATGTGTTAGTGTACTTTTTTATTTGGAAGCGATTTCAGTAAATCGATGTTGTCTAGAACTCCGAAAGCATAATTCATTGTCCGTGAAGTGGCATTACGCAGAGACCGTCCAAGTCCCCGATAAAATTGTACTTAATATTGTTTCCTCCATCACCATTTTGGACTTGAAGAATTGTTAACGACAACAGCCCAATCAATTATTGTTTAATTTTATTGTCCATATATATGTGCGTGTGTGGCGAAAGCTACAAACAGCTAATGTCCATGACTGCATAGAAATTGGGCAGCTAATATGTTCAGTAACGTACAATGTATGCGAGACTGCATGAGGTGAGAGCCGCATATCTAATTTTGCTTTGCATAAAAATGCAATGCGTTTTGATCCTCACTAGTCAGTTTTCCGTCATACTCCGATGAAAACCATGGAAGGTCGAAACGCGTCAGTGCGTTGCAGCTCGCGGTAGTTTTGTTATGTTGCTCGACGACTGGTTAAATACAATGGGGTTGGGGTTTACAACATGCTCGCAAGCATGATTTAAAGAATTGTTACCACCACCCGCGCAATCAATTATTGTTTAATTATATTGTCTATATATATATATATATATATATATATATATATATATATGTGTTTTCCCTAATTATAAGAATATATATATGTATATATATATATATAATATATATATATATATATATATATATATGTGTGTGTGTGTGTGTGTGTGTGTGGCAAAAGGAAACTACAAACAGTTAATGTTCGTGACAGCATACAAATTGTGCAGCCGACATTTCCAGTTGTGTTCAATGTAGGCGAGACTGCTAGAGGTGAGAGCCGCATATCTTAATTTGATTTCCATATATATTCAATGTGTTTTGATCCGCGCTATTCAGTTTGCCGTCGTACTCCGATGATAATCATGCAAGATCGAAATGCGTCAAGGCATTGCGACTTGCGGTAGTTTTGTTTTGTTGTTCGACGACTTGTTAAATACAATGAGATTGGTGTTTACTTCAAGCTCGCAAACTTGATTTAAAGAACTATTTTTTCCATCTAAAAATAATTTCTATTTTGTTTCTATTTTCCTTAAAACCAGAATTTACAATAGGTAATAATTACTTGTGTAATTAAAAATTTTTTAGACTGTAACATTGTTGTTAAAGTTGATTATGCTATATATATATATATATATATATATATATATATATATATATATTAGTTACTTGTACAAATAGTTTCGCCTGTAGATTCAAATGTGATATTAATAACAATTTAAATACTTTGACGGATGATTATTTATTTATTATACGCTGGTTTATTTTTTTATAATTGTTCTTTCTTTTTATTATGTAAGGCATGAACACGGTTATATAGGCTGTATTCCGTACATTAAATAAGTATGTTTAATTTCTTAAATTAAACCACAAGTTACACAACTTGAATCAGCGAAATTTTTCGAATAGCTAAGAATCACCCAAAAACTCCAATTTATTACCAGGAACCATCTAAAATAAACATTTGACTTTACAGTCATGGTCAATTATTTAAAAGCATAGGGAAAAATTAAATTGGTGTCTGCCGTGAAAAGCCAACATTCATATAATTAACAACGCCTGTGTCTGCACAAATAATAAAGTTAATTACTTGACACTCTAGACATACCGCGATTTTTCCACGGATAAGACAGGAAAAACTGAGATAAATCTGTCAAATATTTATATTTGGTTAATAGAAAAGAGAACATTTATGAATATCAAATGTCAAAAAGGCGAAAGTCCGCGAAACTACTATTTAGGATAGAGAAGCAAACTGACAACATGTAAATGTTAGTGTAGGCGAATGTCACCTTCAGCAAACATACCTAACTATACTAATGTGGTAACTGTTATTTAACTAAACAGATAGGTGTTACTCGGACGTTGAAAATAATTATGTAAATTAGGGTTGTGAACTTGATAAAAAAACGAGTCTCCATATATACAAAAAATGTCAAAATAAACTAAGCTTTCCATGGTGATGAATGGAGAATTTATCCTGTGGACCGGTATGGGTGTTGTTCGGATCTCTTCACGTATTGTCCAGAATTTTCCGAGGCCAAGGCACGGACCAAAGCACGTCTATTTCGGAATCTTCTGATCTAACAATTCAGCCACACTTGTGCACGTTACAAGCAATTATCAGTTATATACGAACTTATTTTTTTGGTCAGCCTTTACTTCACTTGACCTCTCTTGGGTTTCTCTTTAGACATAACGTTCTAACTAACCACCCAAAAACTGGCACTATATAACGCACAACATGCAGCCTGTGAAAGTTGTATTCAATTTTACATTTATATAATTAAACGAACATTTATTTTGCGGGCGGTGATGGTAATTATGTAAATTAAGTTTGAGATATTAAAGTAAACGCTAGTTCGAATATATGCTTACATTAGTCGGTAACAACTAGGCACTGTAATATTTCAAAAACACAAGAACATGATTAAGCACTTTTACTTTAATTGCTAAAGGAAAATACCAGCATTTATTCGAAGCTAAAAAGTTCTCTCGCACGCAACCAATATTTTAAAGATGTTATGTAAAATTATTAACAATTGCTCGTCCTACTAAATATGCTCTCATTCCGTTGTTCATTATTATTTTATCTTAAATAAGCATTGATTGCTCAGATTGTGGTAACTATTCTTTAATTTAAATTCGAGAGCTTGAACTAAACACTAATTCCATTGTATTTAACCAGTCATCGAACAACATTGAAAAACTACCGTCAGTCACACGTACCAGTGAAATGTCAACAAAGTTGATAAAAATAGCTACTCCTATGTTTCTTCCGTTTCGATTTTTTCTCATTTACCTTGGCATAATGCGATTAACATCTAACCACTGAAGGCTCACTTGTTTTGTTGTGCATAGTAGTAATAGACGTACGCACATACGTGACGTGACATGCGCAAATCTAGTGAAATCTAACTCATCAATATAAATGATAATATGCAATCCGATATTTTGAATTGATCGCCGACCCTGTTGCATTTAATCAGACGTCGAACAACATTGCAGAACTACCGTCTGTCAAAGCTATATATTGAAACGCATATTAGACATGCAGTTCTCACCTCTATTAATCTTGCATGCATTCTACTTGACTGGTAAAACAAAACGGCATTGAAGTTTATTTCAAGCTTGAAAACTTGATTACAATAATTTTTACCCCCATGCGCGCACTCATTGACTGTTAAATTGTATTACCTATATGTGAGACAAAAACTGCAAAAAATTAACGTTTGTGATTGCCAACAAATTATGCAGCAGCAATTTCCAGTGAGGTCCGATTTATGCGAGACTACTACAGGTGAGAGACGCGTATCTAATTTAGCTTTCCAAATATATGCATTGCTGTTCAATTCTTGCGAGTCAGTTTGCCGTCGTAATTTGATGATGATCATGGAAGGTTGAAAGGCGTCAGTACGTAGGAATGACTCTGACTCTGCTATGTTATTCGACTACTTGTTAGATAAAATGCGGTTAGTGTTTATTTCGAGCTCGAAAACTGGATTTAAACTATTGTTACCACAACCGGTGCAATCAAAGATTTTTTATGTTTCTTACCTTTACATGTTTCGTAAGAACTGAAAAACATTAATATTAGCAACGGCATACAAATTGTGCAGCCGAAATTTCCAGTAAAGTAAAATTTATGCGAGACTGCTAGAAGTCAGAGTCCGGTATCTAATTTTGCATTCAATATATTTGCATTGCGATTTGATCCTCGCTAGTCAGTATGCCGTCGTACTCTACTGATGATCATGGAATGCGAATTAAGTGTTGCACACTTAGTAACAAACTATTTCAAATATATCAAGAAGGATAAAAACGGTCAGCATTAATGAAATTAGCACATTTTTTTCGTGGTTACTGAGTGAGAAATGTGGAAAAATTTACGGTAAATCTCCAATATGATTGTTTATACCAGCAGTAGTGGATCTTACTTCAAATAAAGTCTTCATCAATGCAAGTTCAAATAGAAACCACTATGTGTAATATATTTCAAGTCTGCAAATGTTGACAACACTAAAACTGCCGAATCTGTACCGGACCCCACCACTTTGGTTGCTAAATATTTTCATGATATCAACACTAAAGGTGTCGAGTCGGTACATGGTACCAACGCAACATATTTCTTGACATGCTTAATTTCACTAAAATTGAGAATTTAATCTACATCTGAACACCTGCTACTTCTGAAAATCCATACGTCCCGGCCATGATCCATATCTGATATCACTTTTCGCGGTAATCATGAAATAATCCAATTAAATATATAACAGTTAGATGGTGTGATATTATTGATTGTTGGGCGTATGTTCGGCGTATGAGACATTGCCAGCTGTCAATATTTTTGTTTTCGTCGAATTATGTGAAATTGTCTGCAACAGCATGATGTATAACTTTTTGAATACATTCATAACGCGTTAACAAAGTAATTAGCAGCAGATTTCGCCAGAAGCGGTATAGGTACAATTAGTTCTCTCAATAAATACGTGGCATTGCCTTTACATTTTAAATCACTTTAGGTAAACTCTTCAATGTCTTAAGTAGTTTTCGTTTGAAAATATTGCATTCGTACATTTCGCACGCCTCCTTTAGAAGTTACACATTTTTTTTAATTTGCGCAAGTTCGGCTCAGCTAAATCTCGTTAGGTTTGCACCAGACGCGTGCGTGAATCTTATTGTTTTTCCTAAGGTTTGACACATCAACTTATAATTGCGTTTAACGTCCATCTCTAATCGCTGATTAATGACATTCGAGTCCAGTTGCCGGCGCACTAAACTGAACATCGAAACAAAACCATAAAAATCTATTCGCGGATAACGGAGCGGGTAATCTATCAATGTGTTTATGCGCAAACCACCTCATCTGTATTTTTCTAACACGTGAATTTTGTAATATGTAAGTTGAAGTCAAAATACCTACAAGTTTTGGGCAAAGTATGTCAGTAGAAAACGAAATTAATATCGCTGTACATGGTCGATTTTGTTGCTACCTGTTTCGGCATGTGCCATTGCAGTCAGATAGGTCGTTTCCTAATAAAAGGTTTATAGATATGAATACTTAGTATCAAGATTCTGGAATACTTTTTAATTCGAAATTTCGTATTTATAATTTAGAATCAATCAGTGTGATATTACGCGTCTACTTGCATTTGCACTAAATCCATAGTTGCTGCCTATTTAAATCATTATGCACCTGATTAACTTATTATAACATACATATATGCCATCAACATTCTTGATTCATGTAAAAATGGCTAATTCAATAACTTATTTGATTTTTGTGTTTTCTGGATTATTGACATTATAAAGCGGGGAAGAAATTTCTAAACAACTGCCTATTTAATCCATTGAACTGCGTAAAGTTTTGTCCATAAAGCTTGAACCTGTCACATAACTTGTATCTTGTTGTTTTCGAAGGATTCTTTTTATAAGAAGAAGATAACGGTTCATTTTGCTGAACTTGCCTAGATAATAGTATACTTTTCAAAAATGCTGATTGAAAAAGTATTTCTTTCGAATTAATCTAATAATTTGCCATAAATATTGAGCTAAGTTCACGTAACAACGCATTCTATTACTTTCAATTTACGCTAACTTTTGACATATTGACGTCTATTTAAACTTTTAAAAAGGTTATCCTCAATATGTATTTTCATCAAAAGTGTTATAAAAAATTTACTTTTCTATTAATTAAGTCTTTAAAAAATCTGATATCTTAAAATCTTGCAGAATGCAGTCATTTGATGACAAACGCAAGATTTCCTTTTAATATTGGAATAAATAAAATATATAATAACGTGATATTTTAAAAGGTTTCCTACACCGTTATATTTATACAATAGCCGGAAAGTCAAGTACAAAATTTTTAAATTCGCAAGAAACTGGTTATTTCGTTTCAACTTAGCCTAAGGAAAACGGGATAGAGTGGACATTATTCAGATCCCATTACAAATTCGGCCTAAATGGGAATTTGTAAAAGAAAATATCACACCCAATTGGCATCTCGTTCTTACTTCGTATACTTTTAGCCCTGAAAGTATAATGTTCGACTTTTAAACATGTGGAACTTTTTGATAGATTATAAAAAAAACAAACGGGCGAGATATTTACATAGATTAGGTAAATATTTAAGTTTAGTATATCTTATAGTTATTTAATTTTTATGTTATTTTATTAATAAATTAGTAAATTGACAAAACTGACAATTTCGATGATTAGTTTTTTCGCTTAAATTTGGTCACCATAATTATATTTGTTATAGGCAGCTTAAAATTGAATAAGTAATTAGAGATTTGTTAACCTTGCTTAATTTGGTTCAGGAAGGAGAGTTATGCATTATTTGATCAATTTAAAATTGGAAAAACTTATTATATTGAAACAATTGTACAATTAATTCAATGTAAAGAATTGGGAAATGAACATTTTTTCGCCAGATCTGAAGTGAAATCGCCTTTACTTAAAATGGGATTTTCAAACATCACTGATAGATGGATTTAGACTGTCGTTCAACTCGCAATCAAATACATAAATTCCGAGGTTTTCACACAAGATTCACGTATGCACGTTAAGTTAATTTAAATAGTTTTTTGCTGGATTTCATTAACTGTGTTTAAAGTTTCAACCGAAATGTTTCGAAGTACGCAGTTAATGTCCATTTCTTGCTTTGGGTAGCATAAAAGACTTCACTGTTTTAAGGGTGGGAATTTAAAGTAATCAATTAATTAATTTTTGCAAAATTATTCTTCGTTTTTGTAGCTATGGTTAGTCATAAATTAAATTGTATGACAGGCTTTAAATATCAGTTGAGTCAATCATGGACAATTGTATAGGATCTAAACGTTTGATTGAGAGAGATAATTATTTTCATTTAACAAGCGTTGAGTTGGAAACAAAGAATCAACTTTATATAAAATTCAATTCAGATTATATATTTCTTTCACCTTGGTGTAATAGTTCTTATGGATAGTGAAGCCGCTATGAATGATAAATTGGAAAATTATTCATTAATCTTAGTATAGTTTCATTACTTCCTTTCTTAATGGTTCTGCGTTATGTTGGCTTGAAAACAAGATTTATGTAAACCCGTTTGCTACAATTTATTTATCTTGGCATTGAATATATTCAGAAAAACTTTTCTTAATTTAGTTCGAAAAACTTTGTATGCTCTTTCGAATCTATTGAAAATATACGCATAACTTGCGTTTATGTAGTGTAGAAATGCTTATTAAAAAAATTTATATTTATAGGAAATGAATAGCTGCAAGTTAATTATAAAACAAATTAACCAGCTTCATTTACAGTGCAGTTAACTCGCGACAACTTTTGATAGTATTTCTTCCTAAAAAAAAGTGCACCTGACTCAGTAGACAATTTACTGTATAGGTCATAATAACAAAAAAATGTTTATTTATTAAATCCTTTTCGCTAGCAAATAATGGCAAAGCTACCGTCCATCGCACGTTCTAATATATTTCGACTTGCTGAAGTGCCATAATCTATACATGAATTGCGGGTTCTTCAGCTTGCCGTCGTGCTCAGATGGAGACCGTGGTAGGTCAAAAAATCAGCTAGTGTTAACTATGATTGACTTGGTATGTCGTGCAACTGAGGCGAAAAAATTGAATTATGCTTTCTTTAAATCAAGTTTGCGAGCTAGAAGTAAACACCAATCCCATTGTCTTAAACCAGTCGTCGAACAACACAGAAACACTAAAGTCAGTCACGCGTACTGATTCATTTCGAACTTCCATGATCATCAACAGCGCACGACGGAAAACAGACAAGCCAGGGTCACATTGCAACGCATATATATGGAAAGAAATAATAGATATGCTGATCTCATTTCTAGTATTCTCGAATAATTGACTGGAGATGTCGGATGCGCAATTTCTATGCAGTCATGACCATAACATTTTTGCAACTTTTGCCACATGCATATAGGTAATACAATTAAATAAACATTGATTTCGCGATAGATGCTAACTGTTATTCAAAATAAAGTAGACGAGCTCGAATTTATCACAAATCCAAATGTATGTAACCAGTCGACGAACAGAAGAGAAAAAAAACTCTCAGTCACACATACTGATGCGTTCCGAACATCCATGATCATCATCAGAGTACAAGGACGGACTGAGTAGCGAAGATCTAACGGCAACGCATATAAATGGAAAGCAAAATTTGATATGCGGATCTCACTTATTGTATTTTCGAATATATGACTGGAAATGTCGGCTGCGCAATTTCTACGAAGTCACGAACATTATTTTTTTTCACCTTTCGCCACTTGCATATAGGTAATACAATTAAATAATCATTGATTTTGTGGGTGGTGGTAATAATTCATTAATTAAAGTTTGCGAGCTTGAAATAAACGCCAATCCCATTGTCTTAAACCAGTCGTCGAAAAACATAGCAAAACTACTGTCGGCCACGTACTGACGCATTTCGACCTTCCATGATCATCATCAGAGTACGACAGCAAACGTATTAGCGAGGATCAAACCGCAACGTTTATAAATGTAAAGCAAAAGTGGATATGCGGATCTCACGTCTAGCATTTTCGAATATTTCACTGCGAATGTCGGCTGCACAATTTCTAAGAAGTCACGAACATACATATATGTATTACAATTAAATAGTCAATGATTTCGCGGTTGGTGGTAATAATTCATTAATTAAAGTTTGCGAGCTTGAAGTATACGCTAATCACATTTTTTAAACCAGTCGTCAAAGAACATAGCATAACTACCGTTGGTCACGTGTACTGACGCATTTCGACCTTCCGTGATCATCATCAGAGTACGACGGCATACTGATTAGCGACGATCAAACCGCACCGCATATAAATGTAATGCAAAATTGGATATGCGGCTATCACTTATAGTAGTCAAACATAAATTCGACGTCAGCAGATATGTCGAGTATGATCATTCATTTCACAATTAATACATATGTTTATATAACTAATTTGGTTGAAATAAGATTTATAAATACCACATGTTTCGAATACATGCGCATTGCAAATTAAACATAATTAGATATTCTTCAGATAAGAACGACTAACCTTATGTTCAAATATTCTGAAAGGTGCAGAAACTGATGAAATATAGTTATTTTATTTTATATCTGATATTTTGGATGTTACTTCGAGCAAAGTTTCCGAACATTTGTGTCAAGATCTGTGCATATTCTTAGAAAAAATAGCGATAACTAATATAACTAAATTATCCGGGCGAATGTTAATTACCTATTTTGAAGCGAATGAAATGTTTGAATATGTTATTATATTTAATGGCAATTATTTTAGCTCAACTATACTTCAAACATGCAACACATTAACTACAGAGTATAAATTTCATTAATGTTTAAGATTTTGCAATAACGCTTTGGATTTGTTATATCAATTGATTTAATTGACAAATAATAGAAAATATATTTTTGTTTAAATGGAAGAAACAGTCTCTTATAAAATACACAAATAAATATATCAAACAGAAACTTTAAAGAAGAAGAAACGTGACAAATTACACATTAGATTTCTAGGTTACTTGTTATAGGAATTGCATCTGTTGTAATTCACATTAAGGCAGATTGACTGGACGATTGATATCACACTTGTAAGAACACATCCCAATTCGGTTTGAACAAAAAAGGATTGATGTTGCACGTGTGTATATAACATTACATATCCTTTTCAGTTACAATTCTGACATGTCGACGAAGCACTAATAAATTTTAATTAAGGCGAGGTGTGTTAGCACGCTTTCTTATTTAGAAGCTACTTTAATAAGTCGACGTTGTTCCTGACTGTGAAAGCAAAAATAAATAGTTCGTGCACTGGAATTACCGTGGGACTATTCAAACTCCATCGAAATCTATGCTTTATTGCGTTTATACTTTTTCTCAATTTTGGTGTAATTTTTCCATGGACTATTTTGGCTTTGAGAATGAAGTAAATTTCCATTATATTTTCCCAGTAAATCGGTTGACTATATCAAATTTTAAACAAGTTTTTCTAAATGCACAACAAGGAATACACAGCTTGTAAATTTTGCAAATAACATTCCAACAAGCATTGCCGTCCAATACGAAAAAAATTGAAAACGAAAATGTAAACAAGCAATAGAACTAGAATTCGTGTTTCTTATGAACATAGCTGCAAGCATCTGCATTTCCGACGTTTTTGAGCGAACAGGATGTACAATTTTTGCTTTCCTTATTGCAGCTAAAAACTAAGTCTTTTGGGAATTTCATTTCAAACAAGTCTGGCGCAAAAATTAGTTCCGCCTACGCAAATTTGAATATATGTCTTGCGTTGTGAATAAAACCTCGTCTTTGCGAAGATTTGTCGTTCAATCATTTATCGTAATTCGTCTGTTAATTATGTTTCAAAGTAGAAACTGAATTCTTTGCAGATTGAGGCGCTCAATTATAAAAAAACTGTTTGGCAAACCTGAAACAATATCTTAGTTTAACCGAAGCAGTGTTTGGATTCATATACAAATTTCCATCTAAATTTAAACAAAGGGAAACGATAACAACAAACAATGTGTTAAAGTAAATCTCTTCGACATTCAAAAATGGTCAGATTCCGTTGAGTAAAGCACACACAGCTGCTCTACCGGAAGTGGCCAAAAAAGCGATCTTATTCTTTTTGATCATCACAAAGGGTCGGGTTTAAAGATCCTGGAACGTATTGGGTAGGCTTTTGAAGTGAATTGCTTTAAATTATTTTACAAAATTGAATTAATAATAGTTGTGTTTGCTTGTTTCCCTATTTGTAAATCAACGTTGAACGGAACTTTGCACGCCAACATAATCTCTTTTTGCATTGGAATTATAATCGATGTATCCAGGCCACTTGCCCAAATGTACCTAGTTATGTTTCTTCTTTTTAAGCATTTTTGTCTGATACATATTTGCGTGGTATATTTACGTCAACTATGTTCTATTTGACCACGATCAATTTATACAGAATATAAGATGTTCAGATGAGCCCGAAGGATATTTTGATCGTACTTGTTATATTCTAAACTGCGAATAAATATTTAAAATAATCTATTTGAGCAATAAATAATTTCAATTGTATTAACATTAAAACATTTGCTGAAACAAATGCGTATAAACACGCAATTTCAATTTTTAAACGAATGAGCTAGCATCCAAAATGATCCTTAGACATTCTTGTCATCTTTCGTGCGTAATTACTGGTAGTTGCATATTTTCTTTAACGCATAAATACGAGGGAAATATGTTAACACTTCATACAGTGTTTTAGGAAAAGCATGCAAGTCTAAATAAAATTTACAAAACGTTATTTAATCTTATTCAGTATGCACTTTTTACAAATGCAATTAAAGAAATTGTGTCCAGATATTGGAGTATCAAGGATAATTTCAAATGCATAAAATCGATTTACAGTAAGTGTCAAACAGTCGAATTATCCAATTTCCATTTAGAATATAAACTCACACAACCTTAGTTTTACATAATCAAACAAACCTTCTTTTTGTCTTTTGTGGTTTCCACTGCTTGAAATCTTTAGTTTATTTTAACATTATTAATCGTGTTTGGACTGTACCTAAGGATCTGACGTCTTTTACACAAAATGGAAAGGGTTACTTGTTATGGTCATGTACAGTGCGAATTTAATGCCAACATTTGTATGTTTAAATTTCCTTTATCATCACATCCCTACTTGAAATTGCTCAAATCAAGTTTTCGATGCTAACCGATTAAACATTCTTTCCATTTTGGTAGGATGACTTCCGTTAAATTTGCAAATTTTTGTATTTTCAGTTCAAATTAACACCGGTACTATGAACACCAATCTCATTTCCCAATAAAATGAAATAGATGTAGCAACTTCAATAGGTAATAAATGTTTCGCCTGTTTATAATTCTAAATGGTTTTCATTTTTGTTTGACCAATGTTTTTTTTTAATTTCAATTTGTCCTCATTATCATCACAGAATTACGCATGAACTCACCCTTTTACTATTGTATCTACGCAAGCATAATCAGTGATTTTAAAATTCATGAGTATGTGCTTTATTTTGTAGTCATATGGTGATGATTACGCTTAATATAGCTAAACTTTACAGAAAAACTAAAAGAAACAATTTGTTGAATTTCGTGCGTATAATTAATGAATTCGCACCTCATAACTCATGGCTATGACTACAAAAGCTTCCGGATAGGAAATTTACTACTTTAAAAAAATACTCTCAATAAGGCACTCCAACTTGTCGTTCATTCTCTATTGCATTCTATCTGGTAAGTTTGAAATTAAATGCTGTTTTCTCAGGAACTGGTTTACATAGTCAGATATTCAGACAATGAAATTGCACCTCCCTTATCCTTACGCTGAGCTATGTTTGTCATTTTAACTTAAACATTATAGTACTACTTGCTTGATTAAGGTTATTTCTATTATAATTAAAATAATAATTGTAATAATTATTTTTCTACACCGAACAGTTAATTATGTTACAAATATAATTATGTTTATTGTTATTTGCGCTTTTATAATATACAAAATATTAGCATATTTATAAAATGCAAATAATAATAAGTATAATAATAATAATAATAATAATAATAATAATAATAATAATAATAATAATAATAATAATAATAATAATAATAATATACTTTCTATATTATATGGGAAGAAAAATGAATTATTAGGCTAACATGTTTATTTGGATAAAAAAATTTTCATTATAATTACATTTTACAAGTACTGACGCATCTACTAATTCTACATTTTTCATGAAAAAAACTACGCAGAATTTATCAAGTATAAGCCACGAAAAATGAATGAGAAATCTTCCAATATGTGGTCACTTTTGGTTTTTGATATGCTCATATGGCAGCATTCAGTTCAATCAGAATCCTCCTTTTTCCTAAAACCGAAATAAAAATGAAAACGTTTTTAACAATTCATGCCAAATAACCTCAAATAACCACATTTCTGTTAATGATTCAGTATTGATATTTAAACTAACTTATTAAAAATTATTACAAAAATTTTCAATTTTTTAAACTAAATATTATTTTATTATTTGTGCTCTGTATTGATCTTTGTTCAACTTTAATGTAAAGGAATTTTAAATGTTGTCGTTAAAATTAAAAGTGTATTTATCCCAGATTTATATCGGATTATTGCAGTTCCGTGAATAAAAACTCAATAAAGATTAATTGCAAAATTGAGTACCTGATTTCGTTTTCCTCATCTTACGTTTGTAGTATTAATCTGTGCAAAATATAGTGTTAATATATTTAGCGAAATTGTGATTAGAATGTATAATATAGCGCTTTTGCTTCTTTTATTTTAAAACATTTTTTGCACAAAAATAATCAATTTATAGATGTGTTTTATTTATCACAAAATATTAATATTCCTTACAAAAAGCATGAATTCCAATGGTAAAAAACCTGTTTCAATATGGCAAAAATCCTTTTTCGGTTTCGTGAAATTTTGTTCGCTTTACAATCATCGAGTTTAAATAATCTGTATTACCCATTAAATGAGAGAAAATTTTTAATTAAAGTTCTTATTTTTTAATGTTTTATCACTAGTCTTAAGTGATAATTGCACAAGTGTCTTCCCATTGATTTTTAGAAGCAATCTTTAACAGATTCTTTAGTAACCTTAAATGTAGCAAGAATAAAAATAAATTTTTGTGTGAAAATTTCTACATTTGACCGTTTGGTTAGTTTGGATTTAAAAGATGACTAATATATTAACGCAAAAAGCGATGTTGATTAAATATATGTTGTCAGTATAAAGAACACGCCGTACATAACAGCCAATAGAATTCGTGAAGTAGAAATACTTCAATATGTTTCCAACTTGTAAGTACTTCCCTGAATTCGCCACGAGTGTGGCTCGAAACGGTGCTCATTTGAATTGGAGTTGAACACTCGTACCATCGCGTCGCCCATTCCTCTCACTACATGCAATTTTTAATAAAATATCTAAAATAGTTTTATTCAAAAGCTTATATAAATATACATGTTAATTATACGAATACTGAGGAGAACAATTGAAGAAAAATGTTTTTTCGTCATCGACGATTTATTTCTATTTTCGCACATGCATATGAAAACACGTATTGAAATAATTTGTAGAACGCTAAAAAATGAACGGATCAGTGAGCCAATTTTTCCCGCAAATATTAGGTCATCCAAACGACAACAAAAAAACCCCATTTGTTTTAATTTTTATTGTAATATCAGGATACTTCCTTAGCAATATGTATCGTTAAATAACTTCACTAACTTTACATAAATAAAAAAATAACAACGGAGATTTATTCATTCAATTGCTTGATTAGCTATTTCAATCAATACTTATTAGGCAATAAAAATGAAGGTTAAACGTAATGCATTAGACTAAATATATGACCTACTCTATCTTATATATATATATATATATATATATATATATATATATATATATATATATATTAGTGGTAGAAACGAACCACCGTAGAGTCAACCAATCTGTTTACATTAAGTAAAGAATATTAATCTAGGTTCACCATTCATTGCTCTTTTAAATTTGTCTAATTTTGCAATCCGTATAACTTTTTACGAATTATCTTTTAATCCAACGATTATGACAACCAAAGCAATTAAAAATTATTTGTAATAAATGCTTTTTATTTTAAAGCATATTCGATCATTCTTTGGTGTAGCGAAGTTGAATACATCCATTAAACATGAAATGGAAAAAATCAACACCGCGCAAGGGATTGATCTTTATAATAAAATATAATTAAATAATAATGCGAACGCATAATTAAGGCGACAATGATGTTGTACCAGAAAAGTTTTTAATTGCCAGTATATGGAAATCTGATGGTGAGGCCCTTACGATTTTAGCAGACATTTTATGAAGGATTTTGATAAATCAAATAAGTCGAGAGTAGGGAATTAGTAGAAACAAATCTAGAAGGAATTAAATTGATATGCGGGTTAATATTGACAGATTGCATTTGGAAGTTAGACAAGGTATGTGATCAATATATACTCATCATGGTAGCGGCGTAAATAATGACAGGAAGAATTTTAAAATAAATTTGGATTTTTGCCTTATTGACACACATAATATGCCAGTGGCCCTCTCCTGCTTTAAATGACAAACGATTCTATTACTAAAATGAATCAGGCAATGCGTACATGGGCGTTCTCTGCAGTAGAGTATTTTGAACAACAAATTGAATGATTTTGATTTTTTAATATTTTTGCTAAAATAAATTATTCAAATTTTGCATGTTGTGCTTGTGGGAATGCAATTAGATCAGGCTTTGGAAAAGTATTTATTCTGTCAAATATATATTATTATATGGGATAGAATAATAATGTAAAGATTTCATTACATACATAATCATATTATAAACTAAACAGTTTATGATATAGAAAATACAATTTATCAACAAGAGTGGCCAATTTATGAAGCATTATTCATAAAGTACTATGTAGTATTGAAATTTTCCTGAGTGTTAATAAAAGGTGATTGGTAAATCACCTCCAAATTGACTAAAGTAACGCATTGCCTGGAGTATTTTATTATATATCAACTAAATAATTTCAGTTCTTGTTACTTTCATATATATATATATATATATTTATATATATATATATATATATATATATATATATATATATATATATATATATATATATATATTATATATATATATATATATATATATATATATATATATATGCTATATTTGATATTAAAAGAAATTTGATCAGATATAAGAAACATTTTTTTCGCATTGTCTTCTCAAATATCTACTAATGAACATATCTTTCAAAGAAATATATATATATATATATATATATATATATATATATATATATCACAAATAAAAATAAGCCATTTCGCATACTCAACGCGTAAAATTCTGGCGACTTCTCAGCGCACTTAGATTAATAACAAAATCGGCTTCTATGATGAAATTTTTACATACATGACCAATGTTGAATTTTTACTGCTAAATTATAAATCACCAATATCCTGCCATAAAATTTGAATTTCAAAAATATCACAATATTAAATGTTGTTCAGTCTACAATGACACATCGTGGGTGGTAAAAATAAGTCTGCATATAAATCAATGGCCAAACGAAAGCATCAGTTATATATGTAAAATATTTTCCTGTGAATTTAGGCAGCATCAGCGAGATGTTATAAGTCTACGACTAATCAAATTATGTGCCACGATTTGAGGCATTTTCATAACATACTCCCGTAAGAACTGATCAAGTTTATAATATGGACGAAACGGTTCTAAAGTATAATAGGCATTGTTTATACATAAAACTTATTTATAATCATATCCCGCCATAAGATTTCAACTCAATATCTTTTCCCCTGTTGTGGTTGCATCTGTTCTTTAATTATCAATATTTATTAGCTTTTTGAATTTTTAGGTAGAATGATTATAATAGTCTACGCTTAGTGTAAAAATTAAAGAAAAAATTTATGTATATCATCCTAAATAAATTATAAAATAAAATTTCGTAAACCTACGAATACAATTTAAATAAGAAAAAATTTTCTTTAAAAAAATATAATTTTAGGATATTATTAAAAGGATAATATGAAATATATTGTATTTAAGCATCATTTTATATTTTAATTCAGAGACATGTAGCGCGCTAAAATCTTCTGCTTAAACAATTTTCTAATATTTATAGCTTCCATTACATCGAATAATATTAGTCATCGTTATCTTAAGATATACAATTTAATGAATTATAATAAATTTGAATTCTCATACAGAATATGAAAACTGATATACAGCAGTTTAATTTTTAGTTAAAAAAACAATTATTATGTGAGGAAACACCTTGGTCGTTTAATCTTTGCAAAATAGCTATAAACCATAATAGAAAAGAGCTAGTCTGAATATATATATTTATATATTTATATATATACACATATATATATATATATATATATATATATAATGCTAATAATGCCTAGCTACGTTACTGACTAATTCATTTTAGCTCGGAAGATCTGTCTGAAAAGCGTTAAGGCAGAGATTATTCAAATATTTTTGCCATGAATAAAAAATAAATCTTGCTACAATTTCCATTTAATATGTACGCACTTTAAAGACGTAAAACGTACACAATTCAACTTGAATAATTTCGTCAAACCGGGAAGAAATTGCCTATATATTTAAAGTAAATCGCGGAGCGAAAATTTTTATTCAATTTAAGATTTAGAGATACTGCCCAAATTTAAATAAAATTATGCGTGGGCCGTGTGCATTTCGTGAATTTATCTGTGCTTTAACAATTTTGAATATAAATTTGATAATGTTAGAAATCAGAAGAATATCTGTGATACACGTATCACAATTATATAAACCAAAATCTATAATTGTTTTGCAATTCTGCAAGATCAGTGTAACTGCTGAATTGACAAAATACGCCTGCATTTTTTGTCATTGTTGGATAAATTTATTATTAGTTTTGCTTACGTTTTTATCAGAACCTAGAGGTGGAACATATTATCGTTCAATTTTCAAATGGCTTATATGATTTTTAAAATTTGCGAATAAATATCTTCGTAAGACATCAATTGCTTCATTGCAATTTAAATAATTCGAACAAGTCTCCCATTTAATCAAAAATGAAAATTTGATACACACAATTATATTTATTTCAAAATATTTTGCTCATATTTTTAACTACTGTTCTTTTTTGCGGGCTAAATCAATTTTATTTGATTGTTTTTATATAATTAATAGTTTTGCCTTTTTTCAAAATAAAAGCAATTAATTTTATCTAAATAGCAGTGTAGAAGACGATTTTGACATTCAGTCAATCGTGATTTAAACTTTTCTATCGATAATTCCGTTTTCCTTAAAAAATAATAAAGGTATTATATAAAAATAATGCTGATTTTATAGTAAGAATGCAATTTAATGGAGGATTTAAAATAAGTAGAGCGTATTAATTATTACTGAATAATGTACCAAAATAATTTAAAGCGCTATAAAAATGCTTCTTTATCAAACCAAATAATTACAGTAGCATAATTGGAATAGGAAGTTCCTAGTATTTTCGGTAAAACAATGATATTCGTAAAGATGTTTCAACCCCGAACGTCAAGAAAACTTCCGCACAGAGTTCAGTGAAGCTGTCAAACCAGTTGCGGTTGTAGTATAATCTCGCTCTTTATCGGATTTAACCAGAGAAATGGCTCCACCAACTAAAAACGGCCTTGCACCACCAACCACTGAATCATAAAAGAGCTATCAATCTATCAATTATATGCTTTTTAAAGCCTTCTAGCATTTTTCGCTTTAAAAATTTCTGTTCAAAAGCCTTATGATATATTTAACAGGAATAGTTATCTGCTATTATCTACTTGTTCAGTTTATAAGACATTTTCGTGTACAACCAACATAATCTAGTGCTTTGAATACATATTAAACAGTTTTTACAACTTCAAAGCATATCAATTGCAAATCCATGTTATTTTAATGCTACAAAAAATTTAAAAATTGATTCCAAGTTTATTTTACAATGCTGAAAATGAAAATGAATTATTTTTGTTCACACGGCGGAAAACATTTTTCAACAAGAAACGCAAATCAATTCCATTTGTGCTATTCACCTTTTAGTGTAAATGGTAAATTATTTGACTTTCAAACCAAGTTATAATAAAATCTGAAAAAAGGGAACACGCTTTTGGAAATTTGAATCATTTAACCCGAATGAAAAAAATTTGTTAAAAACGTCAAATTTTATTGAGACCGATGTCTTAAACGCAATCACATTAATTTAGCTTATTAGGTGGTGAGCGCAAGACGGCACATAAACTTATTAGTAACGCCTCTCTGACCAAATTTCAAACGGAAAAGTTAATAAGACAGATTTTAAATTTTTTTCAAAAGTTATAGTGTTGTGGTTGATTAAATATATTTTATATTTATTTTCGATAACTTTTGTTCTGATTTGTAAATGTTGTCATTTCTTTATGGTAAATAAAATATATGCTTAATAGTGATTAATGTGAGTTACAAATTTCACAAGGTCATATTAACTAAATATTATCCAGTATTTTGCCGTTTTTTTTAACACAAAACGTTGTATTCTTAGTTTTATTTCTTTTTCTTAGGAATATAATTATTCTTAATAGATATTTGTCAATGCAAAACACATGAGAAAAATATATTTTCTCAAACAGAAGTAACTTATATTTAGGTAGACTCTTTGTTGACTTAGAGTTAACAAGATGTTTTGCCATTTATCTTTTATTTGTTTGAAAAAATGTTAAAATAGATAAATAATGAAACCTCCAATTTCTTTAGCTTTACAAACTATGAAATACATATATATATATATATATATATATATATATATATATATATATATATAATATATATAGATACTTTTGATTATTTTCCATTAATTTCTTAATTTGCTTATAAAGAAATTCAATTTATTGTCAGTCAAAATAACAATTCAGAAATAATAAATAACTCGCCGCAAAATCTTAATATATTTGATAATATTGCATAGGAAAAATTTAATTTAAATTAATTTATAACACAATTAAATTAAATACTTTATGTTTCTAGTTTTTGTTATATATTTTTATTTATAGTATTTAAAATTTACAAAATCGCATAAATTGCGTCTTTATGATTTGTTCTAAATCGTCTCAGAAACTATCCTTACAAATTGGTGCGCCCTTCTACATATTGTTGAATAAAAATTGGTCATAATAACGCACCTAGGATTTTCATTTGTACTTCCTTTTTCAGCAAAACATAAATTTGATGTCTAGTTGAAGGTTTATATGAGACTGACATTTTGCATGAAAAATCTATTGTAAGTAAAATAATAACATAATGGTTTCCAGCTTTCATGAAAGGCTCTGATATGACTAAGCATATTATTTGTTACGTGTTTTTTTTTAAATTTAAAATTATTGAGAAACTGTCAACGTTCATAAACCGAACGAAAAACTGCTTAGTATGTTCATTTGATAAAGTAAAAGCTTATAAAATAGAAACTTGAATTAGTTTTATTATTTTTAATATAAATCAAAGGAAAATAATATCTGTCATAGTACACAAAGAAAGGTGAACCATATTAAATGTATATCAAATTTTAGGTTTGATTTCTCATTACTAGGCACTGTTCAGCAACGGTCAATGGAAGAAAAGGTTTTCAAATCACGTTAATCATGGCGACATCCACGGATTTCACGCATTTCATACGAAATCTATTTATGCAAAATTATTATTTTAAGTAAAGAATTAATTGAACTAAATCTGCGTGGGTAACGCATTAAATTTGTAATTTCTAATGTTTTAATTCTAAGGATAATTCGAAGACGAAATCTATGCTATCTGAATATTAACCTTAAAAATAAAGTATACCGGGCAAATACATACATATATATATATATATATATATATATATATATATATATATATATATATATATATATATATACATTAATAATAGTATAAGGAGGTTCTCTTGTTATATAATTCCATTTTTTGTTTTTAGTGATAACACATCAATTTTAGCAAGAGTTGACACAGTCGTTTTATCTACTTGAACTCATTTGATAAGACTATTCTGGCTTCTGATGATATGTCGTAAAAAACGCGAAACTGGTCTGCAAGAAGACATTTGCTTTCTACGTTTTGCTATTTTCGTAACAATCCGAGAACATATACATAATAAATAACACAAATATGCATGAGTTTACTTTATTTCTATATATAAAAATATATTTGTTAAAATAACTTTTATTATTACAATACTTGCAAAACTTGGTTAAATTATAAAATTTATTTTTAAAGTATACCACAATTTTTATCAATTATAAAATTTCAGATACTTTTCAATATTTAAATTATTTAAAAAATATATATTTCTAGAATTATTCCTGTTGCTTTGCTGTTAGACAACGTATACCATCTTAAACAGGCGTTTTTCAATTGACTAGATGGAAAGCGAATGTAAAATTGTAATTATCAAAAATCAACTTTATTTTAAATCATGAATTTGAAGTTAAATTTATTATTTCAAGAATATACGTAATAGTTTATATTTAGATAAAGTTTTCATCTTAATTTCTTTTACCCAAGTTCTTAAAATCGTAGAATTTTAAGAATACTAATTCAGAAAGCCTACAATAACTTCTGTTACAAAATATCTATCTAGCGAATCATTTTAATAATTAAAAAAATATTGATCAATTACAATTTGCGTGAATAAAGCATATCAACAAATTCAATTTGTGATATAAGACATTAAATTGCGGTAAGTAAATTGAGTTTCTAGTTTCCTACACCAAGCCTACAAAACTCATAATGTCAGGAAAGGTGAAAGCGATAATTGTTGTGAAATAATGACTAAAGACAAGGGAGTCTTCGTGCGAGTTCCGCCTTTACCCACCATTGGTAACAACGACTGTGTTTAGTTAGTCAGATTCCCGTTCAATGCATATCTGAAGACGAATTTTGACACAATTCTGACATAAATTTCTTCATTTACTAGACAGTTACATACGTAAAGCAGATGAAATTCCAAGAAAGGGAATATTCAATGTTCAGAAGCACATTTCCGAAGACGTTTTATAATCTTTTTTTAATTGAACTAACTACAGAACAATGCGGCAGAATCAATTAAGACAGAGAGAGCAATTATTCTGTCAATATTTGGTAACGTTAAACTTTTTTATGTCTCATAACTACGATTCTGCTAATTATTCTATTGTTTTTTTTTAAAAAACGGCTGGCATAAAATATTAAATTATTTAGAAATCCAAATTTCAATTTATTTGAGTACATAATCAATCAAAATATGGTATAAAAACTTCAAAATGTACCAAATTTCATAATTTTGTTGTGAGTAAATTTAATTGCAGGAAATACTTTCTCACCAGTTACCACTTTATCGATGCCAAAATAAATTCACTAGAATAATATTTTGGCTACTATTCCGCTCATATAATTTCCCTTTCTGCTTATTTTTTAATTAAGTAACATTTCTATGCCAAATCTTACATAAAGAAGCATTTATTTGACGGATGAAATTAAAATAATTTTGTCTACATAAAACTATATTGTTAAATGTAACAATATGTTAAGATATAGTAGAGCATTATTTGACAAAAAGTTGCACATAAATCTGACTGTTTCGCAATATATAAGCTTAAACTTTTATTCTTTAAACTAAATTCATTTCCCGTCCATTAAATAGAAAATAATACAATATATATATATATAATATATATATATATATATATATATATATATATATATATATATATATATATATATATATATATAGCTAAAAATTGTTAAAACATGTATAATTTGACTTTTTAAAAACTTCAGTTAAGAATTTGTCTATTAAGCAATTTATTGTTGTGTAAATTTATTTTAATGATTTTATTATTTCAGAATAATTTAATGGCGAATCAATGCCATCGATCTATTTTAAATAAACTTGCAGTTTATTCATCAATTGCGTTTAAATATTTAAAAGAAATTTTTGGCCTAAAATGTTTCTTTGAATAGAGACGCATGATTGATCAAACTTTCATCGGGTTCTAATTTAATTTAACCTTGAATATATTTAAAAGCCATTTTCCTGCTTTTAAACAACTTATTACATATTTATTTATCTGGTCCTATAAATAAAATTTAAAAAAAATATTTCTAAATTTTGCGTGAACTACTTCGATTAACTTGCTGGCGCAATTTTTTGATGAAGAATCGTTTTTCATCGGTGCGCTAATAAACTTTTCAGATTATTACTTATAAAAAAACATTGTGGATTGAAAAAAGTGGTATGGTAATTACTATCGTCATTTTATTACTTATGAGGTTCACATTTTTAAGTGTTTTGTTCAGTACTCATGGCACTTGAGTAAAATTTCATTGGCATATCTTCTTTACTAAAAAAACATTACATCATCAAAAATTCATTTTAATTTCCGTACAAATTTATTTCAAACCAACTAATAATTTTCGGAAATTTTAAAATAAACATCATTTAAGGCATCATCATATTTTATGCGATAAGCTAAGTTTTCTTTATATGCGTGAAACTTATTAAAAATAATTGTAATTCCTTCCTAGATCAAGGAGCAATTATTAATGATTAGAATATAAAAAAGCTTATTTATTAGTTGGGAACTGAAATTTTCTTTTCAACTGAGAAAGACATTCACCTTTTAAAGAACCTATTCGTTGTATGCTCTTTGCATTGAACAAAGATAAAAAGCTCCATGTAATCTATTATAATGACAACCATACTTTTTTTAAATCTACGAACGACAAATGAAACGTTGCTCTGATGCATTGTTAATATTTGTTTAATTAGATGTGTGCATAAGAAGAATTTCATATCATTTTATTGCCGCGGTGTACTGACTATTTCCAATTACTATAAATAATAATACACTTAAACGAACAATGCTGTTATATAATCCAAATCCAAAAAACACTGACTCGTTAATAAGTGGGGCCTTTAAAATGGTCACATGTGAAACAATAAGGGTTAAAGTAAACGAAATGTAAAGAGATGTGCAGGTACACAAATTCCATTGTGGATATCGGACTATTTGATCAACGTATGCCAAATTAGGCTGGATCATTAAATGGTGGATCAACATACATTCAACTTTGATATACGTTCTTTATTTTAATAAATAAATCACCTTTTGCGTTTGATTTCTGCAAAAATTTGCAAAATGGTGAAATTAGATTTACTCCTCTGTTCATGTCTTATTTCAAAATATATTGTCTCAAATGCAATACAATGTTCCTCTTTTGGTGTGAATTCAGGGAGATAAGATTCATAATTCCACTTATCGTCTGGGTTCTATCTGAATCATTTTGCATGTCACAATTAAAATTACTGATATTTGATGACAATTCGCTCTAAATAGTTAATATATTTTTTGCCATATTTTCAAGTAATTCTTGCAGGCTAAATATTTTCAAATAAAATGTTTAAATATTTAGAAGTGGAATTTGTGAAGAAGTGTATATAGCAATTCATTGATTTTGTGCGAGTTGTTGTCTGTGAAAATAAATTAGTCTTCTTAAAAGCATTCAGTTTTATAATGACCTGTATTAATGGTAAATTAAATGAAGGCTTTATAAATGAAGCTCTTGAATGCAGGTCCAATTGTGTTCGCTATAGAATGTCATCATAGCGTTGTGAATGTTCCCAAATGGATGAATTTGCAGATGCAGTAATATTGGTAAAATAAATTTAGAAAAAAATTGTGCATAACTGAAATTTCATAAAATAGCATCAAACTCTACTTTCATTAAAATCAGCAGTTGAATGATTCTGGTTATTATGTCATCATTAAAATAAAACAACTAACGCAAATGCGTACCACGTAAAACATTACTTTGTGTAATATATTTGACGGGTGAGCCAAAGACACCTGCATTCATAACATAATATTAAATATGGGAGTTACATGCGGCTAGTAATAATTTAATTGAAGCCCATTTTCTCTGCTTGGTTTTCTGTTACTCTTATAGAAGTAATTTAGAAGTAACTACATCTTGTGTGATTCTAATTGCACAAAACTTGATTTGAAAATGTAACAATGAGGGGAAAAAAATCAGTGCTCTGCCTATCACCGACGTTTGGGCGCATAATAAGACATTATAAATACGCGTTTACTCTCACGGTGTTCAGAACAATTATTAAATAAATTTTATGCGTTTATGTTATTGGGAAATTTATGTGTAAACCTTCCTTATTTATGGACATTTAACAAAATTTATGGCCTAAAAAACAATGTCCCACGCAAAATACTTCTTTAAAATCATAACATAGCATTTAAAGAAATTTTTAAATATTTTGTAACGCAGCCTTTCCGTAGTTGTATTAGACTAAACGTTGAGAAAAATTTATTTGTTTATAATTTAAAAAATATTGTTTCTTGCATTTGGTAGAATTTATTAAAAAAACAAATTTAAAATTCTTATGCGTTATTGTTCAATAGACACTCAAAATGAATTGAAAATCAAAACATTTTCTCAACACTTATGCAACATGTAATTGGAAACAAAAATACTTCATGTTACTCTTACGTCATGTGAAAGACAGATGACAAAGATCAGTTTAATGTAACATTCGCATGAAATTTTCTACGCATAATTAAACAATTTAATGTGAGCGCTTGAAATTTAAAAATTTTTTCTTCTTCTTAAAGTTAATATTTTGCTATTCGTAGATGACCGAAGTTATTCCACAAAATAATTTTCGTATTCATTTAATTTTCATTCAAATGTATTGAGTATATCCGAGAAAAGGGCGCCAATTTTTTAAGCAATCATTTAGAGTGCAATATGGCTTGCCAAATATTATTATTTATTTCCATACTTGCTAAGTGATTAAGAAAGATGGACTAGCCCTGTAATTGTGCACATACGCGATAAGTTTATACATATATATATATATATATATATATATATATATATATATATATATATATATATATATCGATCTTATCAGTATAAAAATAAACATTGAATAATGTAGCATGGAGAATTCGCCAAATAAACCGGTTGCAACTTAATTGGGAATTCATAAAATTATATTCGAAAATTCGCAGTGACCGTACTTGGAGCTGGTGTAAACTATCTTTGTAGTCTTGAATTCATACATTGAGAAAGTCCTTCCGAAATGTACAAGTAAATTCATTATTTTATCGACTTATTTTTTTGGTTAACCAATAACTCATGTGGAGTTCAACTATCCACATCCAATAATTCATTATTAGTTTGCCACCAGGAAACGTATGCGAAGTATACCGAAATCATTTCATATGGAAAGAATTTGATTGTACTTATGTTGTCAGTTTTAAATAAATATTGCATAAAGTAGCTGAACTAAATCGACAAGAATACAGTTTTCGTCCTTATTTGAAAACTTGTCAAGTTCTAGCCTTAATTTACTGTTACCTGGACTGTTACAGTTAACTTTTAATTAAGGCACAATATATGTTGTTTATGAAGCCTTCCTTAAATTGGAGGGACTTCGGCCTTCCTTCCATTCTCAATTTTTAACAAGCTACCAGCCGAGTGCCATTATAGAACATATAACATGCCAGCTGACGAACTGATTTAACTTGAAAGTTGGTTGCCTTGGTTATATTTATATGTTGAGAAGAAACGAAACTTGCAAAAATAAGCAAAAGCAATTGATTATGAAGACCGATTTCGTTAAGTACCAGATAGAATTTGAAGCGACCGGGACTCAAACCTTGTCGCATAAACTTTAAAGCCTAGCAACTCATGCACAACGTCCCAATATCGGTTATACACCAACTTGTGATTTTGCTTTACGTGGACATTGTACCATTTTTCTAAATGATAAATTCCAATTGGCGGTATTCGCACAAACACAGTGACACACTGAAATTGAAAAATAATAAAGAAAATTGGCTGATTTTTACATATATATATATATATATATTCATATATATATATATATATATATATATATATATATATATTTGTTTTCCTAATTATAAGAATACTGTGTTAAATTAAAAGTAATGGACATTATAAATATATATATATATATATATATATATATATATATATATTATGCCATTGCCTTCGAGATATTACAAAGTATATTTCCAATAGGAAGAAAAACCACATTAAACACAAAGTGGATAATGGCCATTTATTTATAGAATACCAAAATTCGCTCTACAATCTTTCGTTTATATACATTCTGTGTTTTAATTCGATTATGCGGTTGGCAACAAATCTAACTCGATTTAACTTCTATTTGAGCTTAAACTGGAGGTGACGCACGCAATTGATTGGTTTCCTTTTTTCACACTCTCTCTCTCTATTTTTACATATTTTTAACTTGTTTAGCCTTCCAATTTATATATAAAGATATGTTCATTAGTAGATACTTGAGGAGATTATCAGAAAGAAGCGTTTCTCGATCTGATAAATTTCTTTTTTTTTGCACACAGGAAGGGTACAATGAATTTTATTAAAGCTCGCATTTCAAAAAAAACTAGATATTTATTTAGATATTTATTCAATTATTATTTTCAATATATATATATATATATATATATATATATATATATATACTATATCTTACATATGTATATTAGTCATTCATTCATCATAAATGTTTTTTATTAAAAATTTTTATTAATCGAGAATATTTTTTATTTTGAATAAATACGAAATTAAATTTCTAAAGAAGTAAAAACTTATTCTTAAACGTCACATTATTGCATTTTACTACGAAAATGAGAGATCTATTTTATATATTGATTTTACTTATTTCCAGCAAAAGAACGAGTGTATTTGGCTAATTAATTGTAGTATTGTGAGTATTTATTCTCATTGCATAAATAACTGATGCGTGAAATATTGTTAATTATGTATCCTTGGATCCAATTCTCCAGGGTTCTGCCTTTTTATCTGTTTTTTGTTCCTATATTTTTGTATCTGTATTCTAACCGTCATGTCAATTTATTCATGAATTTTGTAATGAAATCCTGGAGTCACTGCAATATCGATCACTTATCACATTTTGCAATTTCGGGCAATATTAATAATGATAATTAACTCGTGTTTATAGCTGGGTCTTTTTTAACATTATGCCAATAAAATTTAATTTCCCCTGTTTTTAAGTCGCAAACATCAGTTAAGCATTAATCGCGGTGTATCTAACCTTTCGAACGCAATGGCAAAGCAAACGTGAAGCAGCTATTTTATGCGACTTACCAGATACAATGTGATTGTAGACTCGATTTAAATAACATTTGCCAATACCTGCGCCATTGATAATTGATTAAATAGAATTTTTGTTCATTTCATGTTCGAGTTTGGCTTGATTTTCGGCAATTCAAATACCAAATCAAGTGTATGTTCTGTCATGTAAAAATATGTTGCTTGCATTCTAGCAACTCACGAGTAAGAGCTGGTATCGCACCCTATACCAACTATATATTGTGTCAATAACTACGGAACACGTATGTTTATTCAAGCTGTAATGGAGTTTAATTTATATAAAGTATTCGAAAATGCGACTTTTGTAAACGCCCCAGCTTCAAGTAAATGCCGTACGACGTTACAAACTCGGTTAAAGTGCTCTGAATAGAGATTAGTTACTGATATGGGGGCCCTTAAGAGGGCCTTGTAATGCGTTCTCTGAAGTCTTCAGAGTTGAAGATGTCCTAGAGCCTTGGGTGGACTCTGATTGAGTTGTCGCTCCCATGGTTGAGCTGTAATCGCGGTGTGGATGGTGTCCTGCAGGTCCTGCACTCAATTGGCTCATCTCTCCGGTATCCCGCAACAAGATGAGTCACGGATGTAGTTAGTTGTTGGTGAAACTATCAAATCACCAGCGTAGGTATTGACAGCCGACAGAACGCACACGTACTGACAGCCGACAGAACGCACACGCGTGAAGCAGGTAGAAGGCAAATGCCACAACTGAGTTGCATGGTAAATTATCGTGCTTAAATAGCATGCAATATGTGTACTTGCATACTATTGGTTAAACGTGGTTAAACGTGGTTAAACGGCAATTTTGCTTTTTTCTTATTGGTGCAACGTAAATAAATTTGAATTTAATTTACGCAATATGTTGGCGATTGATTTGTGTCGTTACAACACTTTCCTCTCTGAAAAAAAAAATTCCTCTCTGCGAGGCTAGATAAGAAATGCATGACAGAGTTCGAACCAAGTTAAGCAAAAAATATGATGAACCATAAGTGCTGGGCTTCAAATATGCTTGTTGGTTGCTTCAACAATGATATGATGCCAGGTAACCACTAGGAATTGCTACACAAATTGTTAGCTTTAGTGGACGGTCATAGCACGTGAGGCAAAATAGAGCAGTGTAAGTTTTGGAGCCGCAGCGTGAAGATTTCGAGGTAAATCGCCTCTGAATTTGCCAGGTTTAAGTTAAAAACCTAAGCAGGTTGGATCGTTGTCAATGTGTTTGTATACGACCAAAGGAGCTAGAGTGCTCGACGTTGTGGTCATGACATTTGTAGAGTGGTCTTTGTGAAATAGATAAAGTTGAGATATGCATTGAAAGTGGCCTGTACCATGATATGAAGCTTATAACTACTTAGTGTTGCTACACGCAAACATTAGCTTTAAGTACCTGGTCATACCAAACTAGGCAGTGTGATGTCATGTGTGAAAAATACATTATAATGTAAAAATATATACATTAAAATCAAAGGTAACTACATAAAAATATGTACACGAACATTGCCTCAGAGATGGCATAATACCAAAGAACTGTTCAAAAATGCTACACAATTGTTAGCTAAGAACAGCTGGTTAAGCCACGTGAGACAAATACTAAAAATAACGAAAGGTTAAAAAAAAATTTTATAGTTAATGTTAATGTTTTAAAATAATTAATTACGCGTTATACATAGCAGGTTATTGAGATTGTGGGCAGACGGAGCCTGAGACGTGTGTAGAAGGTTGAACGCTCTCAGGATCAGGTGGTTCGATAAACGGTTTCAACCTGTCTATGCTTACTGATGTCGGTGTAGCGCCTTGCATAATGATGAAGTATTTTGGCTGTCTGAGCAAAATCGGGTAAGGACCGCGATACTTTGGTTGTAGTGGTGCAACAGCATTATTGTTGCGAACGAATACTCTCTTGCAGCTGTGGAGCTGTGGGTGAACGAAGACTGGACGAGGCGTGTGTCTCGGCTGCTGTTCGGACGTGTTACTAAAATGAAGTCGAAGGCGGGTAGCTTCGTCTTGTGGGTCATCTTGTGCCGGTAGTAGACGTGGGAGCTGACTAGGCAGGCGTAGATCCATGCCATACAAGAGTTGTGACGCAGACGTTTTAATGGATTCACGAGTACGGGAACGCATGGCAAGCAGAACTAAAGGTAATGCATCGACCCAGTTGCCATTAATGGACGAGGATACTAAAGCTGCTTTGAGTTCCCTATGCATTCTCTCTACCATGCCATTAGCTTGGGGATGGTAGGCAGTCGTCTGGCGTAAGATGCATTCCATGTACAGCAAGGTGGTTTTGAAACGATCAGATGAGAAGCAAGTGCCTCTGTCCGTGATGACCTCATTGGGAACACCATAATTGGATATCCATGCAGAGATAAAACCGTTAGTTTTTTCGTCTGCAGAAATGGTGCCAAGAGGTAATGCCGCAGGCCACCGTGTAAATCTATCGATCATAGTTAGAAGGTAGCTGAAATCTTGAACCTTTGTCAGATGAATTATGTCGATGTGGACGATGGCTAGGCGAGAAGTAGACCGAAAATGTTGCAACTTAGAACGAGCGTGTCGTGTGATCTTGTTTTTCTGACAAATTGCACACTCTGAGACCCATCGTTTAACATTATGCCTAAGTCTGTGACCCCAGAAACGATCTGTAAGAAGTCGGACAGTCGCTTGGCTTCCTGGGTGAGAAATTGAGTAAATTGAATCGAAAACTTTTCTCTGAAGGCTGGTCTGCAGAACTGGCCTGTTGGGCTGCGTACCCGTGAAGTAAACAATTCGTAAGCCTTTCCACAGACGGCATATGAACTTGGTTGGGTGACGGGTTATTGATCTTTGAATGTGAATGCCACCGCGTTGTTCAGTTCGCAGGAGAGTTGGCGTTAGTGCAGGTTCACTGAGTGCCACGGAGTTGACAGTGAATGGTGACGGCGAAGGTGGTTCTAGAGAGACGCCTGGCCTGAACAGGGCATCTGCGATGAAGTTCTGTTTGCCCTTGACGTGAAAGACGTCAAATTGCCATTCGCTTAGACGAGAAAGCTGTCTTTCCACTCTGGCAGGGTACTTGGCGATAGATGAAGTTGCGTTTCGAAGTGCGCTAACTAGTGGTGCATGATCTGTGAAAACAACAAATCTGCTACTGCCAATGATGCTGAAAAAATGGCGCACTGCGTCGTGGATGGCGAGAATTTCTCGGCCGAAAGTGTCGTACCTCGTTTCTACTGGTTAGAGAGTACGCGAGTAGAAACTGATGGGCTTCCGAAATCCGTCGATCTCTTGTTCCAACGTGGCTCCAATAGCGAATTCAGAAGCATCTGTCGTGAGTAGAAATGGCTTTTCAAAATCTGGATGTGTTAGCATTGTGGCATTTGATAACGAGTTGATGGCGTGTCGAAGTAATTCCTCGTCTTCGGATGACCAAGCAATGATGGAATTCTTGCTAAGTCCTTTTCGGTTCCGCAGGTGCCTGCACAACGGATAAAGTTGTTTTGAAAGGCCCGGAAGGAACTTGCGATAATAGGTTAGTACTCCCAGGATTTTCTGCAACTCGCTCACAGTTCTTGGTGACTTGATATTCTTGATGGAATTTGTCTTTGACGGCAACGTTTGAATACCTTTGGCCGTGATATGATGCCCTAAGTAGTCCCCGGATGTAGTTGCAATCTGCGTCTTGTCACAGTTGATCTTGAGTCCGTGGTTGGATAAGCGTGAGAGGACATTTCGTAGATGTTTCGCATGAGATTCTAGATCTGGACTGAATACCATAATGTCATCTAGATATGACATACAATAAGCAGAGTCGTCGTGAAGTATGTTGTCTATGAATCTTTGAAATGTCTGAGTAGCACACTTGAGTCCAAAAGGCATGTAAAGATATTCAAAAAGGCCAAATGGAGTGATGACTGCAGTTTTCTCGATATCCTCTGGTGCTACCGGTATGTGATGGTACGCTTGTCTGAGGTCAATCACTGAGAAGAAATTGCTGCCGTTGACTTTTTCAAGTAAAGTGTTGATATTTGGAATAGGATATGCATCAGATTTTGTCACTGAATTTAGCTTACGGTAGTCTCCACAGGCTCTGTACGATCCGTTTGATTTGGAGACTAAGTGCAGTGGTGACGCCCATGAACTTTTCGATGGTCTGATGATTCCCTCTTCCAAAAGCCTTGAGAATTCTTCTTGTGCAGCTTTCAGCTTAGCTGGAGCCAGTGGTCGCTTCTTGAGTGCAATAGGTTGTCCTTCTGTGACGATATGATGTATCGTGTTGGAGACTCGTAGCTCTGACTTGTTAAGATCGAAAAGCGATTTGTATTTTCGAAGAGCTGCTGATATCTCTGTTGAATGATGCACTGAGGTTGGCTGAATGACCTGTAACTCCAAACGCTCGGAGGCAAGTGTCCAAAAGCTTTGTTCAAGTCCGGTGGAGGGGTCGATGATCTTTGATTGGCAAGATCAACAATGAGCCGAAATTTTAGAAGGAAATCAAGGCCTATTATATTATGTGAGACCTTGGCAATGATGAAGTTGTGGGAAAATTCACGTAGTAGACCTATGTTGAGTGTGCGGTATTGGCAGCCATAAGTTGGTATGGGCTCGCCTGTAGCTGTTGCGAGAAGAACGCCTAGCGACATCTCGGCCATTGAATCACCTTTGAGAATTGAGACTGCCGCACCTGTGTCTACGATGTACTCTTCGCCAGTTTTCAAATCAAGAAGGTGCAGAAGTTCGTTTGGCTGTTTGGCCGGGTCATGCAAACAAGTAGGCTGGTGACTGTGACCGGCATTGTCTGTTTGGTTCTCTATGTGAAAAATTCGGCGTGGACGAAAAGAGTCGACAGGGATGTCGGATTGTAGTTGGCTTCTTCCCTGTAGTGCCGTTGATGCCGTTGATGCCGTTGATGTGCAGAAAGTACGGTCTTCTACTTCCTGCGCCAGACGTTTCCCGATACTGATGCACCCTTGTGCCTCCGGTCTGTTGTCCTCTCCGTCAGCTGTGGAAATTGACACTCATTCGGAAATTCTTCGGAACGACAAAGTCAAACTTGGCAAGCATAAAAAACTTCTGGTGGTTATAACACCAGTTCTTTGGAGCATATTTGTTAAAGGACTGCGGAGATCTCGATCGCCGCCTACCATTATAATTTGACTTGGAAACGAATTTTGGTCGAGCATTCACATGATTTATCTCGATTTGGTAATGGCCAATCCTTCTAGAACTTTGGCTATGTTCGCCACTGTTCTCTCTAAGGAGGAGATTCCATCATCTTGCGGGGGTGAAGAAAAGGATGATGGATTCACTTTGGGTTCCAAAACCCTATATTCCAACTCACATCTCTCAGATAAGTCATCCATAGAGAGAGTGTTGGGGAGCTGTCTGGCAAAGAGTTTTAATGTTTGGGGAAGATTGTTAATAAAAACAACCTTAGCTTCATGGTCAGAAATGTTGGTTTTATACCAACGTTTCCGTAATTCCCTCAGTATTTCGATGAGGCCAAGATTTAGCATATCTAACTGCGCATATTTGCTTATTATCTGCTCAGTTTCCGTGGGTCCAAGCAAGGATTCTACCTCATTTTGTAGGCCCAAAATGGGATTAGGTAGCTTTCTAATGGCCTCAAACTTAGGATAAATCCGTCGCTGCAATTCAGAAGGTAGTTTAGCAAAAACCTTCGACAGTTTTTGATGACTGTCATAATCAGGAAACGGGGAGAAAGCGGAGTCTACGCGCATAAAAAAAACTCACTATCTCCATCCCAAACAGGAACATCAATATCTAAAATTGGACCTGACATTTTAACTATCTTACGGGATCTTAAAAGCATAAATTTATAAGCAATATGAAAATATATAAATATACTTTAACGAAACGCTTACCCACAAACAGCTTCCACAGTTGAATAATTGCAGAACAAAAAAGGTCACTGTTTCCAAAAATCCGAAGTTGGGTTTGACGAGTACGTACGGTGCCGTTTCGTACATAGGAAAGTTAAATAGAGGCACCGTTGGCCTTTGATGACAATGTATTATAATTATCCCCACAAATCCACGAATATATACCCAACAGATTTCCCAGAAAACCACGATCAGGGTAAAGAAAACACAAATGTCAATCTATTTATCCCAAATAGATGAAAAAGGAAGTCAATTTTATTTATACCAAAAAAATCAGAACAATAATCAATATCCTGGCGCGGTCGCCAATTTTGTAAATGCCCCGGCTTCAAGTAAATGCCGTACGACGTTACAAACTCGGTTAAGGTGCTCTGAATAGAGATTAGTTACTGATAGGGGCCCTTAAGAGGGCCTGGTAATGCGTTCTCCTGAAGTGTTCAGAGTGTGAAGATGTTCTAGAGCCTTGGGTGGACTCTGGTTGAGTTGTCGCTCCCGTGGTTGAGCTGTAATCACGATGTGGATAACGTCCTGCAGGTTCTGCACTTAATTGAATCGTCTCTCTGGGTATACCGCAACAAGTTGAGTCACGGATGTAGTTAGTGGTTGGTGAAACTATCAAATCACCAGCGTAGGTATTGACAGCCGACAGAGCGCACACGTTTTGACAGCCGACAGAACGCGCACGCGTGACGTAAGGTAGAAGGCAAATGCCACAACTGACTTGCATGGTAAATTACCGTGCTTAAATAGCATGCAATATGTGTACTTGCACACTATTGGTTAAACGTGGTTAAACGTGGTTAAACGGCAATTTTGTTTTTTTCTCATTGGTGCAACGTAAATAAATTTGAATTTAATTTACGCAATATGTCGGCGATTGATTTGTGTCGTTACAGTATGTTGTGTCATGTAAAAATATGTTCCATGCATTCTAGCAACTCACGAGTAAGAGCTGGTATCGCACCCTATACCAACTATATATTGTGTCAATAACTATGGAACACGTATGTTTATTCAAGCTGTAATGGAGTTTAATTTATATAAAGTATTCGAAAATGCGACTTCACGCCTAACTTGCTTTATACAGTATATCCCAGGCCTGTAATGGTGCGAAAAAAAATATTGAAAGATAAACTCAATTTCACAAAAATGATAATTATAATTACTTCTGTACACCTGTTACTCCAGCAATCCATAAAATCTGAACTTGACCAACATCAGATATCACATTTTATAGTATTTAATTAACCATTTGAAAGTTACAACTTGTATGTAGCGGAAAACTTATTTATAATTGTGTTAGGTGTTGCGTAATTAATAACCAATTAGTTCAAATACAACCAGAAGGATATAGAAAATTCAGCATAAACGAAAGAAAAAATCTCGTTTACACATAGGTGTCGTGCCTACTAGCGATCAAGGCCAGATTGTAAGGTTTTCCGCAAGTTTGATATTCTCAATTTTAATGAAAAACCGTGTTACGGTACAGATTTTGTATATCTGAAAAGATAGTGAGTTGGCCTTTGATTAACATTACTAAATAACTTCAAATTAAATTGGCGTAAGAATAGCTTGAATACACATCTTAAACGAATGTGCACATAAGATTATGTCTTCTGTTCATGCTGACTCTGATTTGTCCTTCTGTTATTTTTTGACTTATTTATTATTAGATAAGCAACACTTAATACACAATTAAATATATTAGTTCAGCGCAACAAGCAATACCTAATTATTACATATTTAATTGAATGACGTCATAATTACAGCGTAAAGTAATAATTCATATTGATCGAGGCCATTGTGCATGGATTTGCTGGAGCAACAGGTGTTCAAAAGTCGTTGTAATTCTAAACATAGCATAACTACCACCAGTCGCAACGCACTGACGCGTTTCGACGTTCCATGATCATTATCAGAGTACGACGGAAAACTGACTATCGAGGATCAGTTTGCCGTCATAATTTGAAATAGATCATGGTAGATGGAAACGAGTCATTGAGAGTGTTTTTTGACGAATGGTGAAATTCGAATTGACTGGTCGCCATTCACATAAATCAACCACAAGAGGTCTGCATCCACTTGAGCTAAACCTACATTTGTCCAGCGTCAACAAACATTCAACCGGATTAGCTACAGTCTAATAAGTCAACTGCGCTAACGTCAATACCATCATGATTAATAATGACAGAAATTGCACCACTATATGAGTGATCAATGCTGCAATCTAGAGACTCTGTGCTGTTAACAAAGGACAATCATACTCAAGAACAAGACGACACGAATAAAAACACCCTGGAATAATACATTTATACCAGAAATAACCAAAAAAGCAAACAATTGTAAAAATTCCATCCATCGATACAAGAATTAATAGACATAAAATAATATTCAATACATTATTAATGACTCCTACAACAAAAGACACCAAATCAGACTTTGTCAATCTTAAATCAACTACAAACACTGAATGCTTATAAATGAAATATGATAATTTTAGGTTTAGTATTCTCGAAATAAACTGGCTTTAACTTACTTCTGTTAATAAATTTTTTTGTCATCCTAATAAAAATATGCTGTGCGATATACGATGACAAATAAATTTATGATCTTTGTTTATATATATATATATATATATATATATATATATATATATATATATATATATATATATATATATTCATGATTTTGTCCTAAAAATCACTTGAATTTTGAATAAATTTTTAAATGTTCATTTAATTTATTTCAATTTTAAATTGAAATTCTGCAGCAGACAAAAAAATATTACAAATTGTTAATTGATAAATAATTTTTGTATGTTTAATTCCTAATTTTAGCTACGGTGCAAAGAAATTATTTTTTACAATGTGTGCGTCTGCATATTTTTCTCAATTCCTCGGTTACTGACAGTTATTTTGCGTAATTGGCCGTACAACCCAGCCTTCGGGATAATTTCCAAGTAATTTTCAAGAAGTAAAAAACATTTATTGCGCAATGTTTAACTATTTATATTTCGTTTTAAAATTTCTCCCATTTTGTAAAAAAATTTCAAAGTACTTTCGACGACACACGTAAATTATTTATATCAATAATTTCGCATATTTTATTATCAAACAGATATAATTAGTACCATTTAAATTTTGTCCATTTTATTTGCTTAATATGTAGTGTCTAACAAATATTGTCCTATATTTTAAACTTCAGCTTGGTCCTATTAGATTATTGATTTTCATAACATACCACGTAACAGAATAGATGTATTTCGTCTTATTTTGGTTTACCTTGCAGAATCCTAGTTTCTTAATAAATTTTGTTATAGAGATAGTTTCTCCCTGGATTGCTTTACCATAAGTCATGAATTCTGTCATATATTCAGTTGAATGCAATTCAGCTGAAATGCTACATTCTTTACAAATATTACTTTTTGAAATTTTGAGAAATGTTTGGATGGAGTATACAGTTACTGCGTTTAAATTTATGACAACAAATCAATGAAATGACTTCTTTTAAATAACTAATCACACAGGTCTACAGAAGAAGTTATGCTTAAAATAATTTTATGAAACTCTTTTTCAAGGCAATTTGCGGCTTAATCGCTATTCCCTACCAAAAAAGTATTCTAAAGTATTAAGCCCGATGAACAATATGTAATTAAAAGTAAACAAACAAAAATAAGTAACATTTGGCTGTCTTTGAGGTATGCTCAAATTTTACTATTATTTAAAAGTTTCTATCTGTAGCATAAAAAGTTTGGCTCCTTACTTCTTAATTCACAAATTTATGTTAGCCCAACTTGGACGAGATTCAATGAAGCGTGATTTGGTTAAACACTTTAAAAGCTAATCCGACCACTACTAAAGGCGAACCCGCTAATTATAAAAGAACTGGAACTACAATCTATTTCAGCTAATTACGGCTAGCAGAATAGTACCAACTTTTCCCTAGACAACCAAATGTTTAAAAGAATTATACTCGAGGTAATAATGATTTCTGTGAATGTATATTTCAAAGGAAAAGTAATGAGAAATAAGGAGCTATTGTAAAATTGAATAGATTTGATGTTCTCTCTTTCTGTTAAATTATCAAAATAATGTGTATTACGAAGGAAATATAAGGTAGCTAATATAGTGTGCGTTTGTATATGTTCATTTATAAGAAGGCTATTCGGTTTTGGAATTTGCATCGCTGATAAAATAGAGGATTCTTAAAAATCTGTTTAGTCAATTTCTGATTTGCAACTTAATTAAAATAATGCTTCGGGTCAGTTTAGGTCTTATTTTCAACTTTCTTAACCGTAAACTTTTTTCCAAAATATTAAATTAATTTACAGATAATAGGTAAAAATCAAAAATAAAATTTTGAAAGGATGAGAGCTGGTTAAATGCTTATTTTTCTTCAAGTACTATATTTAGCGAAAATATATCCACACTACATATTTTCATTCAATTTGTTATTCTTAATAAGAGAACACAAATTTGGCAAATCTCGCAACACTGCTCATTCGAATTTCTATCAACCTAGAGTAAAATCAAACAGATATATTTTAGATGAATTCACTATTATATGGTTTTTTGCTGGTCCATCTTTCTTACGTTTATTAATATACAGATTCTGCTTGAAATAAAATTGTCTATTAAAATATCACTTTATTTAAAAATGTCAACTTTCATTCGCATAAAATTTATTGTGATAAAAATCAAAATTTCTTTACCTGTGTCAATATTTTATTTTTCATTTTGTTAATATACCCATACACCTGATGGAAATTTTCTTCCAATCAAAGAATGTTCACTTATGTCATGATGATAGGGTGTAAATATACTTTATTGCTAGAAACTATCGATTGCATAACAATATAAAATGCAGTGTAACGGCTCAAGAACTATTCGCCGACATATTGACTAAATGAAATTTAAATTTAATTACCGCGTGACCTTTTAAAAAAAGCGAAATTTGCCGTTAACCAATGGCGTCTGAGCTTTCGTTTTCAATTCTATATAAGCACGGTGCATTTACCATGTTAGTCAGTAGTCACGTTTGATTTCTGCTGCGCACTAAGTGTACATGCTGTCTCCTCTCATACTGACTTTTCACCTACGCTGACTTCTGGACTTGCTATACAAGCTGAGTCATCTAGTCACGCCAACCTTGTCGCTGCACGTATAGTGAGCCGGAGTAACATCTTATTATTGGATCTCTACGTGTGCCAGTCACCATGGTGTTGTCGCAGATCTTCAACTAGACAATTCCGAGCATTTTCACAGCCTCTCGTCTCTGATTTCAACGCCATAACAGAAGGAAAACACCAGCCTGTCAACCAGAGCCGGTCTAATTGACAAAGACACATCTAGACACTGGTACACTACCTAACTTTCTCGCCATTTGCCGAAGAACGCAATTCGGGTCCTAATAAGGACCACCGAAAGTACTTATTATCAGCCTCCACCTAGCCTTGTTTGTAACGTCGTAAGGCAGCAGTATAAATACCTCAACAGGACGTCTTAATTATTCAGTAAATTCAACCTACATTACAAAAACCGGATTGGCGATCTATTCCATCATTTTTCCTTTTTTAAATTATAATAAATATTCTTAAGAATGTTTTTCGAAAAAGTTTCAAACATTTTTTTTGTATTTTTCATCTTTATTTTTTTATTGCACTTTGAGATGACAGTTTAGTGTACCTTAGACGCGCTGTTTAATCAAATGAACTATTATGTGGAGTTGTAAGACAAAAGGACAATATTCGCAGGAATTTGAAAGATTTATGTTTAAAATAAATCAAAGAATTTTGTCCAATGTTCTTTTGCACATTTTATTTCGTATGAAATGCTTTGAAAATTATTAACAGTGTAAGAAACTTAAAATTATGCTAATGCATAAATTTCTACTGTATATTTTTCTCATACATGCAATATAAATCTAAACGCAATCTGCTTTAAAAATAAACATTAAATCCAATTAAATTTTTGCATTACCACTAGAACTTATTCTCAGTTTAGAATATTTTGATAGCTACTGTGGCTAAGCGAAAGATAAATCTCTTTAAACGGCTCTCTCTACTATTTCAGCTAGCAGGAATAGTTTTCCGTTAAAGAACCAGAGTTGACAAAAGTCCAAGGCAAACAAATACTGGCGTGATGATCTAATGTTGATAAACGCGAAATTGAAAGTGAAATTTTTAATATATTTCGATATAAATTGAACAAAGTAGTTAAGTGCGTATACACACAGTTGATCATGACATCTAAGTTTTCGTTCCACAAATTATAAGCTTTTAAGTTCAAACTGAAACGCTGTTATGAGAGACATATTAGGCACTAATTTAAGAACAAAGAAGCACTCAATGACTCGAGCAACAATAAGAAATCCCATGACAAATAGAGACGTTCGAAAATAGTTATAATTGAAGATCCCAAGAAAGTATGATCAAAAATTAATGAGGACGCTAATTAAAACCACACAAATACGTTCTTAATGAAGAAAAGTGGCAAAACATAAAACAATTTAACATCGTGAGATGAAGTCCAAATTTATATAGCAGTATTCCAAACCGGATAGTGAATGAATTGAGGATATCTTTAAAATAGAAATGTTCCTAAAGTTTACCTGTTTTATATTGCACACTTGTGTGTTTAAAACAATATATATTTACTTAAGGCATATAATAAAAAACATAATTACGTTAGCGAAATTCTAGTTCTACAACGTTACGGGTCAGTCAAAGCTTTCGCCTTAAAGGCAAAAATCATCACGTCCCTAATTTGGTCCATAGACCAGTTATTGGTCTATTCAAATGTTGTTTCGTCATTGAGGCTATAACGTCGTTTTGACAGGTGGCAATATCGAGAATAATTTTGTTTGGAGCTTTAACAAACAGGCTTTTCAATGGACGACACTTATTCAAAGCCACATACGTCTCTTGACTATTTTAAATAGGTCGTCAATGACAAAAGCCGGCCAGAAAAAAATGAAATTTGAGAGATTTTGAATTTAAGTCTATCGCCTTTAATTGTCAGCTGGCGAAGAATTAAAGCACACGGAGAAGAAAGATTGTTTCACCAAGCTGTGCGTGCGGTGTCTGCTAAGTTCAGCAATCACTATGATTTTAGCGACATTAACGGAGCCGTTTTGTGCAACTCAGTTGACCACATTTGGCTTGATGCACATATAAATAGCCAGGTGCAACCACTGTAGTTGAGCAGGCCCGACAAAGTGGGAAACACAATGGTTATACTTGAGGCAAATCTAACAAGAATCGATCAGTCAGGTGTAATTAGTTATCCTGGCTAGATGATCTGAGAATTAAAACGGAACACTTTTGAAGCCATTGTTTGTCTTTGGATTAAAATGGGTCTTATCGATGGTTCTAAAAGAATTTAGTGCAGTGTGCACATTCGAAGGCTAGCCAAAACTATCAATTTTATATTCAATTAGTGTTAAGGGTACACAAACATCATCTACATCAGTAACAGAATAGAAATTTTCTTATTCTCCGAAACACGTTTACTCAAAATTGTAAAAAATTGTTAAATCTCCTAAAGGTAGCAAAATGTGAAAACACAAGAATATAGAGATCTAAAATTTAAATTATAGTCTCCATCATTAATAAATGTTTATTTTAATATTCTGCGAACTGCAATGCTGAAGTATCACAACACTGCCTGAGGTGATCTGGTAGGCTTCTTTTAAGTTAATTATGTTGGAAGAAATACAGAACAAACAGCAATGGAAAGCCATTTAGGAGACGACTTTCCATTGGTTCAAACTCTCAAAGTTCTCAATTAAATGTGTGCTTCTGAATGACACCGTGGACTACATCCGTGTTGAAGATGTCGCAATCTGATTTTACGACAGGGGGCTGAGGCGCTAGTGTTGCACCTTTTTTGAATGAATAATATTACGGGAATGTTTTGGCTTATTTTCTAGAGATTGTGCGTCCAAATCATGGACAACCAGCTGGTGCATATTCCTATGATTTCATCTTTCACCTATTTTCAATAAATCGAAAGAGAAACCGTCGTTTAGTTCTCTAACAAAACTGTAATTGCTCTTCGTTTTGTGCGTTTGCCGGTGGCAGTGGATCAGAAAACCGACATCAAAATAGTCAAAATAAAATGGGGAAAGAAGGAAAAATTACCTGATAATAAATTAATTCTTTAAGGATAAAAAGGTTCTTCAAAATAATTATTGCACAGTTTATAATTCTGAGAAAATCGTAATAAATCTTTCGAATCATGGTTCAGAGAGCGCGTATTTTAAATTATAGACCAACGAGAACATAATTCCGCTTTCCGTGTATATAAAATATTATGAAATATAGCAGAGAAATGAGTTATTTAATGCAAAATGCACATTCAAATGAAACTTGTAACAAACCATCACGATATAAAAATACCATCAAAGTTACATACTAACATCATTCTATTAATACCGAGATTAATTTAAATAAGATGAAAATCTATGAAGCAAAATTATCAATGTCTGCTGCAGGAAAGGAACTGTGTTATTCAATGATTAACGGTTAAAGTAGGGCATATATTAATAGAAAAACTCTATATAACAACTAGAAATATTGGTTGGTTTAAACCTCCAAATACGCCAATGAGCACAAGTGAATACGTAATTACTTTTAAAGCTGCGCACAGAACTAGTTAACTTTAGTAATTTAATTTTCTTTCACAAAATTTTATCCATTTAACATTTTCTATTAATCAAAATATATTTGATTAAATTGATTTAACTAATTAAACGAACCTTGGTTGCGCGGGTGGTGATAATTTTTATAACCAGGATGGCTCAACGGTTAGAGCACCAGATTCCGAAGCAGACGTGCCCAGGTTCGAGTCCTGTCCGCGGCAAATTCTTGCCAGTACATAATGAGTTCCCAATAAGGACGAAACCGGTCTACTGGATGAATTGCCTTTTCTACACTATACAATTCTTAGTTTATACTGACATATGCAAGTAATTAATGGGTCAGTTGTTTATATCAAGACCGCAAACTTGATTATAATAGATCGATTTATATTTGACAATTTAGAATTTGTGGATGAGAATTCTGTAGAATTGAATATTGTCGCGAGCATTTATACTATTTGTGAAAGAACACGAAATTTGTTAGTAGAAAATAGCGAATTCTAAATTTTAATAAAACTTTAAATTGTAAATATTTGTAATTACCCTTTTTATGTGCAAAAACAAAAAGAAATTTTATCAGATATAATAAAATTTACCATAAACCAACATGGTCTGCACAGTATTTGCATTACAGCAGTTTTGTGCCATTTCAATATAAATTATCAACAGTTCGTGGTTGCTTCTCAAGAATTGACAGGTTGGTTAGTCAAGATTCTAAAGAAAATGAATATAATAAAGCAATTAACGATTTAATGTCTAATGGCTATCCCAGACAATTAATTGAATCAATTATTAAAAGGGGAGTTAACCAGAAACAGACGTACTATGGGCCAGAAAAGAAAACCGTCTACCTAAACATCCCATTTAAGGGGGATGCAGTTTCCCGAATGGCACAAAAGAAAGTTGAAGCAGCATTGACACGCACATTTAATGCAGCCAAACTACGAGTGTTATTTAGGGTAACACACTTGCCTTTACCAGCAATCAAAGAGAAACAGCCGTTAATGTCGATATCAAATATTATTTACCAATATACATGCGCAAGTTGTCGATCAACTTACGTAGGCCGATCGACCAGACGGTTAATTACTCGAATGAGAGAACATTGCAACTTGAACGCCTGTTTTAAATCAAATGGTGAATACACGTCTGCTATTGCGCAACACATCATCGAAACAACGCACGTATGTTCTCCAGACGTAGCATTCAAAGTAATTACTAAATGCAGAAACAAAAGGGAGCTAGCCACATACGAAGCCTTATGGATAAACAAATTGCAGCCGGATTTATGTAAGCAGAAGAAGCACGTACAAGCATTGAGCTTGAACTGGATGTGACGCACGCGATTTGATTGGTTTCTATTTTTCACACTCGCTTGGTTCACATATTTCTATCTTGTTTTGCTTTCCAATTTATATATAAAGATATGTTCATGAGTAGATATTTGAGAAGACCATGAGAAAGAAAATTTTCTTATATCAGATAAAATTTCTTTTGTTTTTGCACATAAAAAGGGTACAATGAATTTTACAAAGCTCGCATTTAAAAAGAATCTTTCAGAAAACTAGATGAACTAGTGACGTTAAAGTGTAGAGCGCAAAGAACGCAATTGTGGTTAAAACATTATTATCAGTGTATTAAACAATTACGGTTCCCAGGTGTTTTGGTACGCAGTTTACGAAAGTCAAAACTACGAGTCAACCGAAGAAATCTTACAAGGTTGACGCATTCTAAAATTGAGCAGTTGAAGGAAAATGAAGCAGTGCTACAGGCAAGAATTGGTTGTGTATCTTGTGTATTAGATGAACTAAGTCTTTTTGCAAGAATGAAGTTTTTGATGTTTTTGCCGACAGTTATGAAGAAAGATAAAGCAAGAATTTTGAACAAATTGGAAAAAGATGTAAAACCTGGAGTTTTGTGTGATTTAATACCGACCGATCTTGATAAGCGTGTGCTTAACTTATCAAAAGTGCCAATCGATCAGCTAACAATGGAGGCACTATCGATGGGCCGAAATTATGGAATACATCCTTCTAATAAATGCGATGTTGATTTTGAGGCAGCATTTGAATTGTTATTTGAACAAACAGCTGACTTGGAGCCTACCAGTATTGATTATAAAAATTGGTTCAAGGCTACACTAGTTGATCAGGCTTCACACCTGAAATCGTCTAAATGTGCAGAGCAGCATGCGTTGACACAGCAGCATCTAAATGCACTTAGAAATATCAGCAGAAATGCAGACATCAAAATACTACGCGCTGATAAAGGAAAGAGCGCAGTTATAATGGACAAATCTGAATACGTACAAAAGATGGAAAACGTGTTAAATGACAATACAAAATTCACACGTCTAGACGATAAATCAGATGATATAGACAAGTTGGAGCGCAAAGTAATTAATGAAATTAAGATTTTGACAGATGCCGGATTTATTGATGAGGCCACTGCACAGAAGCTAAAGCCAGTTGGATCATCTACACCAATAATGTACGGATTACCAAAAACACACAAAAGAGGTTGTCCTGAGGCCAATTTTATCAATGGTAAATTCTCCGTTTCATGCACTAGCTAAATGGCTAGTTCGTTTACTTGAACCATTACGTAAACTCTTAGGTAATCATTCGGTTGCCGATTCGTTTGAGTTTGTAAACAAAATTCAAGATATAAATGTTAAAAACAAGATTATGGTATCTTTTGATGTTACGTCTTTGTTTACAAATGTTCCAATTGATGAAACCATTGACATTATAGTCAAAGCGGTAGAACACGATATATTACCATCGCCGGTGCCAGGTCAAACTCTACGCAAGCTTATCTTATTATGCACTAAAGACGTACGATTTCGTTTTAATGGAAACATCTACAAACAGACTGATGGTGTCGCAATGGGAAGCCCCTTATCTCCAGTGTTGGCTGAGATTTTTCTAGGGCACCTAGAAAATACATCATTAAAGAGTGACATAAGTAAATGTGCTCAATATATACGGTACGTGGATGATATATTTCTTGTACTTAAAAACAGGTCGCAATCACGAACATTGCTTCAAAGTTTCAACAAAGCACATAAGAATATCGGTTTCACGTCAGAGCACGAGAAAGATGACTGTCTGCCTTTCCTTGATGTACTGTTAAAGAAAGAAACTAACGGTAAATTAAACAGAACAATTTACCATAAACCAACATGGTCTGCACAGTATTTGCATTACAGCAGTTTTGTGCCATTTCAATATAAATTATCAACAGTTCGTGGTTGCTTCTCAAGAATTGACATGTTGGTTAGTCAAGATTCTAAAGAAAATGAATATAATAAAGCAATTAACGATTTTATGTCTAATGGCTATCCCAGACAATTAATTGAATCAATTATTAAAAGGGGAGTTAACCAGAAACAGACGTATTATGGGTCAGAAAAGAAAACCGTCTACCTAAACATCCCATTTAAGGGGGATGCAGTTTCCCGAATGGCACAAAAGAAAGTTGAAGCAGCATCAACACGCACATTTAATGCAGCTAAACTACGAGTGTTATTTAGGATAACACACTTGCCTTTACCAGCAATCAAAGAGAAACAGTCGTTAATGTCGATATCAAATATTATTTACCAATATACATGCGCAAGTTGTCGATCAACTTACGAAGGCCGATCGACCAGACGGTTAATTACTCGAATGAGAGAACATTGCAACTTAAACGCCTGTTTTAAATCAAATGGTGAATACACGTCTGTTATTGCGCAACACATCATCAAAACATCGCACGTATGTTCTCCAGACGTAGCATTCAAAGTAATTACTAAATGCAAAAACAAAAGGGAGTTAGCCCCATACGAAGCCTTATGGATAAACAAATTGCAGTCGGATTTATGTAAGCAGAAGAAGCACGTACAAGCATTGAGCTTGAACTGGATGTGACGCACGCAATTTGATTGGTTTCTATTTTTCACACTCGCTTTGTTCACGTATTTCTATCTTGTTTTGCTTTCCAATTTATATATAAAGATATGTTCATGAGTAGATATTTGAGAAGACCATGCGAAAGAAAATTTTCTTATATCTGATAAAATTTCTTTTTGTTTTTGCACATAAAAAGGGTACAATGAATTTTATTAAAGCTCGCATTTCAAAAGAATTTGTAATTACGTTTTGCTTCAATTATTTTCTGTGCCGTATTTTTGTGCACATCTATATGTCTCCTTTCAAATTAAAATATATAACAAAAGGGGATTTCTTGTGAGACCATTTCAATAGAAGGACAGGCAAATGCACTAATGTGCAATAGGAACGAAGTTTAATATACTTTTAGATACTTCATTTTGCCTTTTTGTTTAAAATATAAGCGCAGTTAAACAAACGTGCAAAGTTCAAATCCTGTTCTTCGACCAACTCTCAGCAAATCTGCTTGTGGACTTTTGTGTGAGCACTTTATGACACAATTATTTTTCCCAAATGTCTACTAGTATAAGATTTTATGTTCATGTGTGTATGTGGATGCATTTCCGGCAGTCATTTCATTAATTTACACCCAAGTTAGTAAGGGCACTTTTAGATTCCAAAAAAAATAAGTGAAGAAATAATAGTTTCCTACGATAGAATGTATAAAAACATTTCATTTGGTACGTTTGATTAAATTGTTATTTCCTCGCTTACAGAATTTACGTCTTCTAAACCTAGCCAAATATAATAAACTAAGATTGACAGATTTATTTCATCGGAAATTTAGTTCAATGTGTAGATAAAGAAGCGGCCTACTGTTACATAAGTTTGTGCAGCTGGTGCCTCTAGAAATAAAATACTTTTCGCTTATTGTTCAAATGAATAGGAAGAATTGAACGAAACTCGGATTATAAAAGTTGAACGTAGGCTTCTTGACGTTAGCCGTAATCAAACGTCAGTTTATCGAAGCAATTCACCAGTGCCAAATTCCTTCTGTCCAGCACCCACAAGTAGTCTCCAAGTGAGATTCTACGGCCCCCACAAAGGTAAGCAAACAATTCTGAAAGTCTCACAACCTACACAATACGTGCCTATTGAAATCTGTAATAACTCGCATAACTTATATTGAAACTCGCGCTAAACAACATGCTTTTAAGCTAGACAGATTACTATTATGTGGTAGGTTTTGATCAGGTTGATAATTAATATTTGGAACATAACCTTTCGTAACTTGAGGTGGTATAACTGACACAATGCATGGCTTGCCAAATATTTATAAAGCCGTTTATATTTAAATGCTGCTATTGCACTTATACCCATAAAACTTTTATTAAAATATGGTTATAAAAAACACAATACCCTGGTATGCAATACACGGGTATGGAGGGATGCCCCAAAATATTTCTTTAACCTACGTGAAGCATCGATTGCATCAGTTAGGATATTTGCTCAATTAAATAATTTTTGGCTAGTCAAATAAGTGTTTTAGTAAAAAGAAAATTACTGGAACAATGAAAGCTGCGTTAGTCAAAACGCAGATCAGGTAATTTCAATTAATCCAGATTCGCAACAAAGAAGTTCCTTCAAGAAACATTTAACATGGAATTAAAGCAGCAATGCCGTAAAATGGTATAATAAATATACATTATTCAAACAACAAATCGTGAGGCAAGTGTTAAATATTTCCTTTTTAAGTATTTGTTTAAAACATGATGTTATTCCTAAATGTGTTCGTTTTAAATTAAATTTTAAGTTAAATGCTTATGGTATGTCTCTTAAGCATGACCTTTGAATAAATGTTATAAAAACTTTGATTCCTGTTATAAATGAACGTAAGATTATACTTATTAAGGAAAAAACTAAACTAAGATCGATGTTAACTTCTCTTTCGCACGCAGATGATTTTAAATGCATTGAGGATTTCAGTGATAAAGCCCGTAATAGAGAAATAAAAAAGTAAGAATTAGACATGCTAAAAAAATAGCTAGTTTAGGAATTTTTAGACCACAAGAAACTGATAATTTAGTAAATCTATCAATATTAAATCTTAAGAAGGATCAAGCTTAACTACTTAACGTAGTTTAAACATGGCTATCCCTAATGAAAGATCGGTTAGAAACAAATTAATTTCTGAGGCTGTCAAAATTGGCAAAGCTTCTTCCGGATAATGATAGGGTGAAATTTGAATTAGACGTTGCCTCAATGGTTTTAACACACCAAGAGGATAAAGTTAAGCCTGACTATGAAATTCAACGTCTCAGAAACGATTTAGTATCAAATAATGTTATATGTCTTAAGACGGATAAAGGAGGCCGTCATAAAGTCCATCCGCTCCTCAACGTGGTACGACGGTGTCAACCATGTCTCAATGGCCGATCGTACATGGGCTAACGGGGCTATGGCGGTGGTATCACCAGGGCGTGGTGGATTTCCGACCGGCAATCGGATCTCCTATAAAATGCCACATGAGCCCGACGACGGCACCATGACTCGGCGTGTGTTCCCCGCCACAAAAGGGTTCAACAGCCACAGGATTACATGGCGAATGAGCTCTCAACAGCCACCGGCAACCATGCAACTTACTGCTGCCTTGCAGACTGCGCTTGGATGTGCAAAGGCTAGAGGTGCGTCCTCGATCAAAAAGCCGAGTGATGAGGGGACACAACTTGTACCGAATTCCCAAGAAACTCCATGAAATGTGGAGCCGGCTTATCCTCCAAAAGGAGTCAGCCACAGTAAAAAGGATAAAGGAGGAGCTAGATTTCTGATGAATCATTCTGATTATAACAATTAAATGATAGAACAATTAAGTAATGCTGAAGTATACAATAAAATAACAAAAGACCCTACTGATAGGTTACAAGGGCAAGTAAAATTATTAATGAATAATATGATTGCTAATGAAGAATTGGATTCGACGCATGGTAACACTCTCATTCAGAGAAATGCGGTTGCGCGCAGAGTTTATGGTTTAGTTAAAATGCATAAGCCGGGTAATCCTTTAAGAATTATAATGAATGTACAACACTCACCAACATATAAAATTTCAAAGTTTTTGTGCCATAGAATAAGAAAACATTCCTATTTCTTAGAACATACCTTGCTTAATTCATAACATTTGGTTGAAATTGTGGATAAATGTGTAATAGATTGAAAGGATAGATTATTAAGCTTATATGTAGTATCTATGTACACAAATATACCGGTACCTGAGGCTCTGGATTGTTTTAGACGTTTCCTAGTTGATCACCCATTAATATTAGAAGGAAGCAAAATGATATTAGGACACATCATAGAGATGATGTGTATTTGCATGTCTTCCACTTATTTTAAATTTCGGAATGAATTTTGTAAACAAGTTAGAGGCGTTCCAATGGGACATCCTTTGTCGGTCCCAATAGCTAATATCGTTATGCATTATTTGGAGAATAATCAAACAGAATAAAACAGAACAATTTACCATAAACCAACATGGTCTGCACAGTATTTGTATTACACTAGTTTTGTGCCATTTCAATATAAATTATCAACAGTTCGTGGTTGCTTTTCAAGAATTGACAGGTTGGTTAGTCAAGATTCTAAAGAAAATGAATATAATAAAGCAATTAACGATTTAATGTCTAATGGCTATCCCAGACAATTAATTGAATCAATTATTAAAAGGGGAATTAAACAGAAACAGACGTATTATGGGCCAGAAAAGAAAACCGTCTACCTAAACATCCCATTTAAAGGGGATGCAGTTTCCCGAATGGCACAAAAGAAAGTTGAAGCAGCATTAACACGCACATTTAATGCAGCCAAACTACGAGTGTTATTTAGGATAACACACTTGCCTTTACCAGCAATCAAAGAGAAACAGCCGTTAATGTCGATATCAAATATTATATAACGATAAATATGCGCAAGTTGTCGATCAACTTACGTAGGCCGATCGACCAGACAGTTAATTACTCGAATGAGAAAACATTGGTACTTAAACGCCTGTTTTAAAACTAATAGTGAATACACGTCTGCTATTGCGCAAAACATCATCGAAACATTGCACGTATGTTCTCCAGACGTAGCATTCAAAGTAATTACTAAATGCAAAAACAAAAGGGAGCCAGCCACATACGAAACCTTATGGATAAACAAATTGCAGCCGGATTTTGGTAAGCAGAAGAAGCACGTACAAGCATTGAGCTTGAACTGGATGAGACGCACGCAATTTGATTGGTTTCTATTTTTCACACTCTCTCTATGTTCACATATTTCTATCTTGTTTTGCTTTCCAATTTATATATAAAGATATGTTCATTAGTAGATACTTGAGAAGACCATGCGTAAGAAAATTTTCTTATATCTGATAAAATTTCTTTTTGTTTTTGCACACAGGAAGAGTACAATGAAGAATAATCTGTTGGATAAGACTCCATTGAAACGAAATATGTGACTACGTTTTTTGGATGATATATTACTGATCTGAAACCATGGTGATAATGAATAGGTAAATTTCTTAAATTTAGCTAATCGAATGAGCGAATTACAATTTACCTTAGAAAGGGAATTATCGGGTGAATTACCATTTTTAGATGTAAAATTAATTAGAAATGGTCAGAAATTGGGAAGAGATATTTATAGGATGGATACTAATTAAGGAATCCTTTTTAATGTCAAGTTCTATCACCCGTATCGTATGAAAGTCGGTATCTTAAAGTCATTAACATAAAGAAGTCTCAAATTAACAGATATAAAACATAGGAAGTTAGAATTTGGTAGACTACGCGATATATTCAAGACTAATGGTTACCCTTCTGATTTAATAGATGCCACAATGAGGGACGTGGTGAAAAAATTTAATCCTATTTTGAAATACATAAAAGCGGATAAGGAGAAGGAAGAGCGGAAGGTCATGGTATTACCGGACTCTATATTAAGTAGGAAAGTGCAATCATTAGCTTTAAAATACAATATAAGGACCGTTTTAAAACATCTCCTTACACTTGGCACTATACTCCCTAACCAAAAAGAAAAGTTTGAACCCTTAGACACTTCAGGAGTGTATGAGATCCCATGCAATGATTGTAGTCTCAAGTATGTTTGTGAGACCATACGCCCAATAAAATTAAGACGAGGTTAAAATAAAACTGCGCGTAAGTATGGACATATTTCTAAATCAGATCTTGCTCGTCATGTAGTGGAGACTGGGCATACTATCAACTGGGAGGAATGCAAACGCATAGCAATATGTAGTCGTAATAGGGTGACGAGATTGATTAGGGAATCTATAGAAATTAAATCTAGAGATAATATTATGAATGAAACAGCTGTTGAAAAATCTTTAGGTCCGATTTGGAATACTGCATTAGCTAATGGAAGGAAAAGGCGATTGCATGAATTGGTAACTGAAGCTAGCTCCAGTAAAAGATTAAAAACATCAGATTAAGATTGACTGATTAGTGGGCTTTTATTCAAGAAATGAATAATCAATTATTATGAATATAGTCTTCAAAATTTCATCTCTAACTATTCGTTTGATTTTAAAACAATTAGTGATTTCAACCCTAATTTTCTGTTTTGCACCCCACCCTACCTATTGAAATTATTCTAATAATACAATATTTATAAGTAATAATTTGTCTGACGCGTGCAAAGGGTAAATTAATGTCTATTGACTGCAGTTTCATTTAGATGTACGTACATGTGTATCAAAATAAAATAATTTAACCAAGTTTTTTAGTTATGCATACACATACACATGGACATGCGTGGCGTGCGCCATTAACTGTTATTAAATTCTCTATCTTGAGTACAACCTAGTGGTTTGAATTGTAATTTAACATGTGCATTAGTCGTTCGGACTTCTGGTTTTATCACTCATGGCATGTTTTTATGACAAGTGTTTCTGAATTATGGGTCTCCCCCATCTCAATTACTTCATTTACATTGAGTGTGTAAAACGAATAGTTATCGCATGCATTTGATAAAATTTTATTCAGCCACTCTGGTCTAAATTATTCATGATGAAAACAACGGTTATGAAAATGCACACACACACACACACACACATATACACACACATGTGACACGCGAATATCTAAGGAAAGGTCAGCCGGAGGTATATAAATATTATGAATAGAGGAAATAACGCGCTTGCTTCATTTTTTTCGTGAAATGAAACTGATGAAGACTTATGGTAAAGTAGGTCGAAATGTTTTACAAAAAGAAAATTACTGGAACTATAAGAGCTGTGTTAGTCAAAACGCAGATCACTTAATTTCAAATAAGTGTTAAGTCTGCTAAGTAGCTTTCCACTTTAAAAACACAAAATTTAAACTATTCTGCATTGTTTTATTTTCGTGACTGCTAATGATAAAAAATTTCTAAAGCTTTTTCTATTTACATACTCCAATAAAGATAGCGATCTGTTTGTATTATTTTTTTTATTGTTTTGCTAGTTGCCTGTCTGCTTTTAACATCCGAAACTGTTTTATTTACGATAACCTTGACGAGCGAGAGCTTGTGGATCTGTAGCCGCGCCATAAATAAAAACAATGGGGCATTAATTTCTTCCCAATCGGAGACATATTCCTGGGCAGGTTATGATGTCACCTCTAATAATGACGACCGTAAATGACTTGGTCTAATTTGTCTTCCTGATTCAAACCAACGTTGAGATCATTCGTTCATTAACGTCATCATTTATATCATAATAATCTTAGGCTAGTTAATTGGAATATTGTTAGAGTTAAATTTCTGTGAGTTGAAAGCCGGCACTGGTTGTTTGCATATTGGCATAAATCCTTCTGGCTTTACTTCATAAAAACCTGAAAAATTTGTTTGAGCATTTTTGCGGACTGATCTGATTATGTGATTTCTACGCGTGAACTAAATTTTGATCGTGAGTTGGTGGGAAAATTGTCGATCGATGCAGATAAAAATTATTCTGTTTCTTAGGCCTATATTATTGCTGTTAAAATTACATTCTAACTTAAAGATTATTAAAGAGTTGGAAGACAACGGAAGCCGATATTTAGCGACTATTCTTAAGACTTGCTATGCGTCAAAAATTATTTTTAATAGTTCAATTTATTTATAAAGAAGTGATCATTTGTAGATACCTGAGAAGAATATAAGAAGACGCGTTTGTTGTACCTGATAAAATTTCCTTTTACTTTTGCACATTGAAAAGGTACTATGAAGTAAAATTTAATTTTTTGTTCGGAAAATTTGTCTGTGATATGATTGTTGCCCATTAATTCAGTTTGATATGGCAAATTGAATAATACCTTTCTATTTTTATGTATTAGACGCTGCGCACCTGATAAAAAATTGGTTTAAAATGACTGGAATGATTAACCAAAATCAGCTTATACGCACATTCCTTTCGTGCATAGTGGTGTACCGTCCTTCTATCTCACATTCCTCTCCATAATTTATAGTAGGCATAGTGCATAAAACCAGGTCCTACTGTTAAATCTCAAGTAACCACGGTAGAAATGTGCATATGAGATTATACATTCCGTTCATTCTGACTTTTGATTATCCTTCGGGTCATATTTTAAACAAATTGTTATAAGGTGCGCAACACCTAATACTGAATTGCGTACATATTTGTTCTTTGTCAAAAGCAGATACTAGCCCATTTGTTATCACTGTCCTTGCTGGAATTTGTTAGAGCTAAATTCTTTCTTGTGTAATAACACTTTCCGTTTAGAGCCATTTTTCTTCGTTTCTTTGCTCAGCATAAATCCTTCTTATACAGCTGGACTGTATGTTTGCCAAGTTCCGCTTGTATTTTACAGGTACACAGCCTTTAGAAAGAATTTCTGGGCCATTTCATTGTGAATTCTTTTGTGGAACTCGTACACAAGGTATGGAAATGTGTTATTCGAATCTTCCACAATTGTTTACATTATGTTGTTATTATTTCGTTCGCTTCTTCCTAGAACTTTTGTAAGAATACGACAAATCGTCTCTATTCCTTATGTTTAACTCGCAATTCTATATAACTTATTTGAGTCCAATAATTTCATGTTGGTGCATTTAATCTTTCACTCGAGGTTGCGCAATGCAACTTCTAAAGAAAAAACTATCCGTTTGATGAAAACTTTGACCTTCAAAGTAAAACTTTCCATTGCTGGTACGTATAAGAATAAATTCTTTTAGTTACCCCAAGTCAATATGACAGTACAAATATTCATTTCTGATCATCTCGCACACAATTAATTCAGCGTCATTCCGAGGAACGTTTATAGTGAGTGATGTCACATTAAGGGGTGCCATTTTTGTATCTAAGCAGTGTTCTTATCTTACAACTGTCCTGCGAATTCAAAGGAATCTTTGACAGTGTATTCATTTATGATTGGTCAGGGATTGAAATAATCGGCCCCATTTGTGGAATTGCACGATGTGTTTAATTTTTATAGATTAACCGTTAAACAGCTTAAAGGGAGATATTCCTACCGGTTTGGCAATTCGACTTGCTTGGAGCAGCTGTGCTTCGATGTTTTGATCAATATTTGTCTCCTTGACTTGCTTCTTCATCCATGCGAGGATCATGTCTATTATACCAATCGGTTTTTGTCTTCACAATTTTTAAAAAATTATTCCCATCTTTGCTAAGGAGTAATTAACTCTTTGTATTGAACAAAATACGGCAGATTTAGCTAACCTTATTGAATTACTCGTCAAATGTTCTTGAAGTCCGTCTATGTGCTTTAATTTTAGCAGCATAATTTCTTTAAATCTGCGGCTATGTTTCAACACAGAACTGACTAACATTGCGTGTAGGATATATTCGTCAAATTCATCTAGATATACACCTGATGTTAATTCCTGATAGCAATTCTGGAGGAAAGGAAATTCTGACTGTTCGAAAATTAATCTAAATTTCTAATTAGGTCTTTGAGTTCTGTTTGTGGTAATGAATATTTAGGGCTTCAGTGATTCTGATTGCCTGATAATGAATTTATGCAGCGTTATATATATATATATATATATATATATATATAATATGCAACATTCGTTATATGTGAGTGTGTATTAAATTATTATGGTACTATTTAATATTGTAAGTGAGTTCAATAAATCTTGCCATTGCAATAGTTTTAAATTAATATCCATCCATTTGGACAGTCTCATAACGGTTAAACAGAAATATTACTTCTGTACTTTTCTGTTTCTGTAATATATATATATATATATATATATATATATATATATATATATATATATATATATATAACGAAGAGCTTATTACATTTATCTAAAATATGTAAAACGGGTGGTGGTAACAATTCTTTGAATCAAGTTTGCGAGCTTAAAGGAAGCAACAATCCCATTGTACTTAATCAGACGTCGAACAACATAGCAAAACTACCGAAAGTCGCACGCACTGGTTAGCCTTAACCGTAGATCGTAGAAACCTTAATAACTAAATACCTGCTAGAATTCAGTCAGTTGAGAACATACACCAATCTACCTGAGGCGTAATATTGAGTTGAATATTTGAAGCCAGTTTTTACTTGAACTCGTCAAGAACTGTCAACAATTTGCGACGAATTTTGTTTGAGCCGGGCTACAAAGTTATCTCCGTCCAACACACTATCTATTTCGGCACCTCATCTGTATTCCAAACTAAATTATTATATATATATATATATATATATATATATAACAGAATATTTAAATGTAAAAAAATATGGTAGCATAAACTAGAAATTGCTTAAATAAACAAGAAAATTTGATCTACGGATATATTTTCTGCATTATTCGCTCCAAGTCAGAAATTGCCCAAATTGCTGCAGTTTGATTAATTATCTTATATTACACCACGCCACTCGAGGCGAAATTTGATTATAATGCTATAATGTTTCCACTATAAGGAACATTGAAAATATAATGTTTTGGCGTTGTTCTGTTTCAGAATTCCACAACATTTATTTTTCCGTAAATTTTCGCTTAAGAGAATATGTTACTCAGAATTTTGGAAATATCTTTGTATATGATATTGCGGTTATAAAAATGAAAAAAAATACAACTAAATAGGAGCAATTAAACGAACATTGGTTGCGCGGGCGGTGATAACAATAATTATAATCAAGGTTGCGGTCTTGATATAAGCACCTGACCCATTAATTACTTACATATATCAGTATAAACTAAGAATTGTATAGTGTAGAAAAGACAATTCATCTAGTAGACCGGTTTCGTCCTTATTTGGAACTCATCATGTACTAGCCAGAATTTTCCGCGGAAAGGATTCGAACCTGGGCACTTTTGCTTCTGGTTCTGTTGCACTAACCACTGAACCATCCTGCAAGCAAGCTTCATGCAAATTAGCATGCAACAGCACTTAGTAGAAATACTGAAATAAATATATACATATAATAAAATATATAACCATACAAAAAACATGCATACTTACATAAATATATATATTCAGAAAATAGTACATTTATTAATACGTACATTCATATGTACATTATTACATACGTACTTACATACATGTGCGGCAATAGCCACCTTTAAGACAAAAAATGAGAAAAAGGTCTTATCTAGGGCAGACATTATTTCAACAGAAATTCCTCGCAGAAGCGCCCGGATTAATTAATGTGTAAATTTGTTTTATTAAATAGATTATTGTTGTGCGTGCAAAATTCTATATGTAATTGAGTAAAAATGAAGCATTTATGGCACAATTAAATATGTCTTCTGATGGGGTCGAAACGTTGATTCAAGCACTGGCGTCTCAAATGAAGAATTTAACGGACGAGTTAGGCATAATTAAGGCTCGTCTAGACGACGCGTTAATAATAAACACTAACGACATACAAATTCGTGGAACATCAAACATAGGTGGACACAACAATGGCGACCCCAGCGAAGAGGAATCAGGAATTAATATGCCAGCGTTTTCAGCCGAATCGACGAGTTATGTCAGACCGTCATCAGAGTTTAAGCCGATGTTGGCACCACTAGATGTGGAAAGGCCACAGTTGTGGTTCGAAAAATTTGAAGCATCAGTGCGAGCCCAAGAATTTACATTGGAAGCACCTATTGTGCGTGTAGCTGTACAGGAATTAGTGGACCGGACAGTAGCTGTCCAATTGGAATTGCCAGTTGACCTCACATATGAAGAATACAAAAGACGCGTGTTGGATCATTTCCGGGCCAGGCCTCAAGAAGTGTTCTCAGAATTATACAGCCTGACACCATTAAAGGGTGAGATGCCCATGGATACCATGGCACGTATCAAGCGGTGGTTCTCGAAGCTTACCGAGTCTTTACCAGGCTTGCAACCACATGAGGCCATCATGTTCATGCTGCTGGATCCTACTAGATACGGAGAAATATCCAGCAGCCCAGGAGGCCTTGAAGAGAGACTTCAGGCTCTTCAAAGCTCGGCCATAATGACAAATAAGATGGCAGCGGCATCTCCACGCATGGGTACAGTTACAACATCTGAGAGGAGCGACATACCGTATTGGAATTCTTCGCGTCATAATAAGCAGTTCCGCGACAGAAGGCAACAGCCAGTGGCTTGGAAGCAAAGTCCGTATTGGAATTCTTCGCGTCATAATAAGCAGTTCCGCGACAGAAGGCAACAGCCAGTGGCTTGGAAGCAAAGTCAGTATATAAGGACTCCGGCTCCGACGAATACGGCGTATAAGCGGCAACAAAACCCATGTACTGCCCCTCCAGAACGACCAGTGCAGTGGGGTAACAGGGTGAACAATCTCACAAATAATGGAGGCAGAGAACAAGGAACAAAAATTAATCCTTTGGTGGCTCCGACGGGTAGATCGAAGGAAGACCAGCAGAACAAACCAAAAAGTGGTCCGAACCAGATGGCTTGTGAAGAAAAGGAAGTGTGGGAAACACTGCCAAATGTAAGAATTTTCATTAAAGTTAAATTTTTAGAACTCTTCAACGGACAGCCAGTAATAATGCAATTGGATACTGGAGCGGATGTGTCGGTACTACCATTGACTTAGCCATTGAACAATATAAAACCTACGAAAGCAAGTTTATGTCAGGCATCGGGCGCATCGATGGTGGCTGTGGGCGAGTGGGACACAAAGTTGTTAATAAATGAAAAGTTCTATCATATGTCTTTTGTTGTTTCGAATACGCAGACGCCCTTATTGGGACTTGATTTCATTAGAAAATGAGTTAAGACGATAGACTGTCAAAATAAACGGGTATACCTATCGCGGCCGGAAGGAATAAGATCAATAAAGTCTATAGGTAACCATAAGATTCAAGAGGAGACCAGTTGTCTGCCTGAGTGGTGGAAGAATCTTCAAAACCAATATAACAGTATATTCCAACTGCCTGATTGTAGCGAGCGTCCAGGGCCGACGGTCGACCAGTTTAAGTTATGGTTAGAACTAAATGATGGTTACGAACCACCAAAAGTATATGGTGCCCCTCCCAAGAAATTAGAAGCAGCGACTCGAGCAACCCAAGAAATGATAGAAGCCAGCGTTCTTGAACCGTCATCATCTGTTTTTCGTGCTCCAATGGTTTATGTTACGAAAAAGGATGGTTCGCTCCGACCGGCGGCTGATTTTAGGCAATTGAACTCAGTAACTAAACCGGACCCGTATCCCATGCCGGCTCTGCGTGATCTGTTCTTACAGCTGGCGGGAGGCAAATGGTTTGCCGTGCTTGATCTTAAACAGGGATTTTGGCAAATAGGTGTGCGGCCCGAAGACCGATGGAAGTTAGCGGTACAAGTACCCAAGGTCATTTCCAATTCACCCGGGTACCATTTGGCCTTAAAAACGCTCCGAAAGTGTTCCAAAGAATGATGGACTCGTTCGTGTCTGAATTAACGTGTACAACAGCTTACGTAGACGATGTTATTATATGGGCCACTACTGAACACGAATTACGTGTGAGGCTGCAGAAGATGTTGGCAAAAGCTGTAGAATGGCGATTACATTTTAATCCAGAAAAGGTACAGATAGGTCAAGAAGTGCGGTTCTTGGGACATTTAGTCTCAGCGGACGGATGCATGCCGTTAGATTCTAATGTACAACCGATCAAGGATTATCCGGTGCCTACTACTAGAAAACAATTGCGCCAGTTTATTGGTATGGTGAATTTCTATAGACCATACCTCGCAGGGATGGCGGTTACACAACAGCCCATATCTCAGTTAACTAGTGCCAAGATACCATTTCGTTGGACGGAGGAGGCTCAACAAGCGTTTGTACTATGCAAGCAGAAATTAATAGAGGCAACTATTTTGACTTTCCCGGTAGGTAATATGTCAATTGTTACAGACGCGTCAGATATTGGTATAGGAGCGGTGTTACAAGCTGACGGACGTCCTGCGCAATATATAAGTCGCACACTCACTAAGGCGGAACAGAACTATACAGTCACAGAAAAAGAATTACTTGCCGTACAATGGGCGCTACGGAAGTTTAGATATTTTGTCATAGGGGGACACGTGGACGTCTTTACTGACCACAAAGCGCTAGTGCATTGGAGATCACTAGGTATTGAGAAGAAACGAGTACATCGAGCCATTGAAGAACTAGAAGAGTACGATATATCAATTCATCATAGAGCAGGAATCGAGAATGCGACGGCCGATGCGCTCAGCAGAATTTCCGCTGTTCGGGTTTCGCCGCTTATAAAGGTCTCTGAAGAACAGGGAAGAGATGCTACATGTCAGGAAATAGTCAATCAGTTAAAAAACGGCACAGTGGTGTTGGCACCATATAAAACGTTGAGTCTACAGAACGGCCTGTTGGTGCGGAAAGAAGGACAAACAGTGCAATGGTTTGTGCCAGAATCTATAAGAACAGAATTAATGGCCTTTTGGCATGAAACATTAGGACATCCCGGCGCTGGGCGGCTCATTGAGACATTGCAGTCACGATTGTATTGGCCTGGCATGTCCAAAGAAATTCGTAGCTATTGTCAACAGTGCACTACATGCCAACGTTGTAAAACACAAAAACGAGAAAAGGTCACTCCGATTGCTTTCAATCGGAGTGACCTTTTCTCGTTTTTGTGGTTATTTATGGCACAATTAAATATGTCTTCTGATGGGGTCGAAACGTTGATTCAGGCACTGGCGTCTCAAATGAAGAATTTAACGGACGAGTTAGGCATAATTAAGGCTCGTCTAGACGACACGTTAATAATAAATACAAACGACATCCAAGTTCGTGGAACATCAAACATAGGTGGACACAACAACATGCATACATTTATACATATCTATGGATACACACATACGAACACACATGCATATATCATACATACATACACATAAGCATACATAAATATAAACGTACAAACACATAAATACATCCATTCATACACGTATATATATAAATATATATATGTACATACATACATATATGTATATACATAAATGCATATATGCCTACATATATTCATACATAAAAACAAAAACTTATACATTCATGCATACATAAATAAATAAATATCTACTGTCATACATAATAATTTATATACATATAAATGTACATACATAGCTACACAAAAATTCACATACATGCATCAATAAATACAAAGATACACAACAACGGCTATACATAAATAAAGACAAACATAAAAAATATATACATACATGCATACAAAAATTCACAAATACATAAAAATACATATATAAATACATACACACATATGTATATACATGACTAAAAATTAACCCACATACTTGCATGCATATGACCATAATTGGGTACATAAATAAAGATAATCATACATACGTTCTTATCTGCATACACACATATATGAATGCATACATACATAAATACATACAAGCATACATACATACATACATACATACATACATACATACATACATACATACATACATACATACATACATACATGCATACATACATACATACATACATACATACATACATACATACATACATACATACATACATACATACATACATACATACATACATACATACATATATTCAGGCACAATTACATACATAAATGCTAAACATACATATATGCTAAACATACATACATACATACATACATACACACACATATATACATACATACATAAATACATACATTCATACATACATACATACATACATACTTACTTACATACATACATACATACACACATACATACATACATACATACGTACATACATACATGCATACATACATATATGCACATTCACACATAAAATTTGTTTTCCTTTGCAAAAATACTTATACCTGAAACGGAAAAAAATAAAGTTTGTTTTAAGCTGAATATCAAAAAATTAACGAATAATTGCGACACTTGTTTAGGAGAATATCCACTAGGTAAAAGGAAAGCAAGCATGTATTTGCTTACGAGCACGGTATTGTATATGCAGAGCCATAATAAATGAATATTAGACGTTGTCAGAAAATTCAGGCAAGTTACTGTACAGGATTTACGATGAAGCAGATATAAAACAACTAAAGCAGTGTTACCATACGCCTATGAAATACACATGCCTAAAATTACTAGTCAACACGATTTAAATGCTACACATCAGTGCGTTATAATGACTCATAATTTAGATTAAATAAAAATTTTACACATTCAATGTTGTTGCAATTTTCAATGAAATTCATATCTATAACTGTGATCTTTCACCATTCACAGGAAAACATATGCAAAACTCGTGATCCCGAAGAATATCTCAGCAACCAATAGTCGACCTAACCCAACGTTTTTTGATTTTAAAATTTTGGACTGCATCAAAACCATGGTTATCTCAAATGAAATATATTGCTCGTATAGATATTTTTCGAATTTAAAATTTACAAAACTTACATATTATAATTATTTTATTCAACTTCGGTGTTACAAATATAAAATTAATGAATTTATGCAGCTTTAAGTATATATATATATATATCGAAGTCGAATAAAATAATCATAAAAAGTGAGTTTCGTACATTTTAAATTCGAAAAAATATCTATACGAGCAATATATATATATATATACTGAACAAACACCGCAAGATTGTACGGCAAAAAATAAACTCAAAAAGCCGTGACAGCCTCAGGAGCTCCCTCGATGCGGTCCCTTATGTCAATGATCAACGCTCCAAAACATAAACCAGCCAAGTTTATCTGCAAATTACTTGAACCAATACGTAGCATCATAAACGCAAACACTATCAAGGACTCCTTCGAACTGGCAAATGAATTGAAGGGGAACAACATCCTACAGAATGAAATGGTCTCGCTTGACGTCTCATCCTTATTTACAAACATAACACTGGATAAGACAACGGAAATCTTGTGTGACCTCATCAAAAATGAGTTTTTTGACTTCCCTATAGACACCAATGAAATCAAAGACCTCATATTAGCAGGTACTAAAAACGTTTAATTTACATTCGAAGGGATATACTACCGCCAGATCAATGGTGTAGCTATGGGAAGTTGCATCGAACCACTCCTGGCAGATGTATACATGTATCACCTGGAAAAAACGAGCTTAAAAGGTATAATTGACCTGTGCCCACTCTACAAAAGGTATGTAGATGATATCTTGTTTTTCATCTGAGAAGCAGCAGACCCTTCCGAAATCCTCAAACAAGCAAATGGAGTCGATCCAGACATCAAATTCACTCTCGAGGTAGAGAAAGACGACAGGTTTCCCTTCCTTGACATCAAACTCACTCGAGAAGCAAACGGAGATTTGACACTGGCCATACATAGAAAATCCACTTTCACCGGACAATACATTCACTATAACAGTAGTGTGCCAAAATCCCACAAACTTAGTAAACAACCTAGCAAACAGAATCAGGAAGATCTGCTCTGAACACAAGATTGAGGAAGAACTGGGCTACCTCAGGAAAATTTGCTAATGAACAACTACCCAGAGCGTTTCATTGATGTCAACATCAGACCACGGCAGATTCGTACTAGAGAGGATACCGTCAAGCAGGTTTTCCTAAACTTACCATTTAGAGGCGACGTACCAGCCTCAATAATTGCACGGCGGCTGAATAGAATAACTAAGGACAACTTTCCCAGTGTTAAAGTTAATATGACATTTAGTACACAGAGAATCATGAGGTTGGATGCCAAAGATAAATTGCCAATTTTCTCCAAATCATTCCTAGTCTACAAATTCTCATGTATGCGCGGTAGCATATATATCGGACGTACGAAGAAGCAATTGCTAAGCAGAATCCAGCAACATTTGCTACAGAAATTTATTAACAATAGCTTGGCACCATCCGGAAAATCAGCTTTGTCCGAACATATATTAACAACGGGGCACCCTGTCAATTCGACCAATTTCACAATTCTACATTAAGCAAAATCAGAATAATTATTATTTATTTATGAAGCCCTTTACATAAAACAACAAGCACCTGACCTTAATATTCAAAAGTTTCATCAACATGATATTCTTATCGACTGGCCAAGAATAACCAAATTCAACAACAATCTACTAGTATCCAGCCAAGAACAAACAGGCCCTCGACTAGAATCAACAAACGTACAATCGGATTGGCAACAAACTGAATTGGAAATAACAGAGGCGCATACGATGACAGAAGTCTCCAAACAATGTGAGCATTTAACACTGCAATCAACACTGGCGTTGTTACCACGTGAAACGACAACTTTGCGCAAGAGGTGAAACGATCAACTACACTGGGAAAAATAGCACTTATACATGTAACAGTGAAAAATGCTCACAAATGGTTAATTCTCAAGCCATCAAAACAATAATGACCAGATCTCAGACATCACTTTGCAATACTGCGAGAATGAACTTTACATGCAAACACGCATACACACAAACACAAACGCATACACACTCACCAACTAGCCAAAACAAGAAACAGAAGTAAAAACGAGTCAGATTTGTTACCACTAGCATAATCAATTGAAAACCAAAAATGTATAAATATGTATGATTTTATAAGAGATGATTAGTATTCACGAAATAAATGGCCTTTATCCACTTTGTTATTTATGTGTTCTGTATTCCTAATTATAATTATACTGTGTTAAATTAAAAAGGCATGTATATCACACACACACTCACACACACACACAACATATATATATATATATATATATATATATATATATATATATATATATATATATATATATATATATATATACTGTATAATGTACATTGCTGTTTGTGATAACATTTATCAACATATTACAATTTTCATATAAATGAAAGATTGTAAAGTATTCTTAAAAGTGTGTTCTTATAAGAAATCGAAAATCAAGATAATATCTACTCCAATTAGTTTAAGATTCAAATTAGAAGTCAAATACAATTTTTTATATTAAAATTATAATTGTCGCTAAAACTACGTTGAATTAAAAATTGTTCACCATTTATTTTGGTACTACAATGGCAAAACAGAGACATGCGTCAGCATAAAATTTATTTATTTGTTAGAGTGTCTTTAATTAAGGTAATGCGGAAAACGAATAAAATAATGCAGCATAAATCTTTACAATCTGCACGCTTCTGCGAAATTTAATACCTAATCAACTTAAAGAAGCAGAAAGACTATTCTGAAAACAATAAAAGGACTAAAAATATGATCATCATTATCAATGCCACAGAATCAGCCCTAGAAAACTTTCATATCATATTAAAATATAGTCATTTATATTTAGATATAAAAGTGTGCATAAGGTGGGCCAATAAAGACTGTGCCTCTGGTGAGACCTTGCCGCATTGGCCATACGTCAAAATTAACTTCATCTACGTCAGATTTAGATGCACTCTAACTGGATGCTGTTCTTGGTTCACGAGTATTGCCTGTAGTGTTTCCTGTCATGCTGATTTTCTTTTTTTGCTCTGGCATACCAGTTGAATTTTGACTTGATTCAAACACTTGTTCTACATTACAGTTAAATACTGTTTGTTGCGAAGAACTAATATATATGCAAGTATGTATTAGGTGTTCCGAACCGAGTAACAAATGAGTTCAATTGTGACCAGACTGATAAACCAAAGGCAGCATGAACGGAAAGTATAATCTCATGCACATTCGTTTCCTGCTTACTGGCGACCCGTCAGTAGGAGCCGGTATTACGCCTTTTAACCACTATATATTTGGTCAAAGAATGTGGGATAATAGGACGGTACAATCTCCTAGACGAATGTGTAAACCTGCAGAAGTGAAGCTAACATCTTATAAAGTCTACGACAATGCGACTTTAACGCTAACTCACACTATATAATATATATACCGAGTCTGTAAAGGATATTAACACTATGACTATTCTGCAAGTAACCGATGCCAACATTATTGTACCGAAAAGGTACATCAGGTTGGTATCATGTACCGACTCGGAAACCATAGTGTTAGCACCATGTACCTTTTCGGTACAATAATGTTGGTATCGGGTACTAACACAATAGCCATAGTGTTAGTATCCTTTACAGACTCGGTATATATATTCATCAAATAAGGTAAGCTGACCGTCTGGTGAAGGCCATATCTTGCTGACCAGCTCTCTTTCAATGTTGTATACGATGACCACAGTAACGCCTCACTTTAAACTGAAAAATCGGACTTGTAATACATGACGTCATGATGTGAGTTCCCAGTCTACCTTTCGCTTAGTATGAATGTATTGTCATAGCGCGTATTTGGCATTATAATTCATTATTGAATTTATTTCATTACATGATGAAAAAATCGTAACTACGTTCTCTTTTTCCTTCACATGATTGAGGTTAAAATAAAAGTTATTAAAACGGATTGTCTGCCGGGTTCTACTTTGCGCAATATTTTAGAGGACATTTCAACAGAGCCTTTAATAATATCGCATTGTCGATTTTCATTTCGAAGATATGACACAATAGATATCAATCAAATTGAAGATTGCAGACGCCTAATGCTAGTAGTTCTTTTTCTCTCGCCGAATATTTCTTTTCAGAGGTTTTCCAATGTCCAGAGCGAAATGCACGTTGGCGCATTTAAGCATCGACTTCTACTTTTATTACTGCATTTAGATCTGCATCACACTAATCGGCCAGTAATCGCAATGGTACATCCAGATTTAACAGCATCCAATGTAGTTAGTTGCACAAGCATAACTTAAAAATATTTAAACATTGGCTTGTCGGTTGCGTTCCAACAAATATGCGATTTGGAGCTTGGCGACTTTAGACTTTCAAGTTGTCTTGTATGTCGTTCCTCTGGTTCTTCCCTGATGGGTTAAAATTTACATAAGAGCTACACATGCCAAGAAATCGGCGCCTTAATTTATAGTTTTTCAAAATCAGAAATATTCTGATGGCCTCGTCTTTTTCTTTATAAGGTGTTAATATGACCATCTGATCGCGTACCCTAGGAACTTCAATTATTTCTACGCATATACACATTTTTTCCTGTTCAGGTTGAGACAAAATCAATGAAAATCCGGCGAGCGTCTCCTTAACATTTGTAAAATGTTGCTCTAGATGACCAGAGGCTATAATTACATAATCAACATTAGAATTGGTACGCGAGAGTTTCTACTATATATCGTTGAGGAATCTGGCAATTATCTGTGTTGCGATACACAGACTAAAGGGCATGCAAAAATTTTTAAAGAATTCAAAATTTACAATGACGGCTGTCTCTGCTACGCTTTCTTCATCTAACGCTTACTGACCTTATACAGATTTAAGATCGTGCATTGTGAACCATTTAATTTGGGCGATTCAATCTATGCTTGCCTATGTATCGGTGAAGCGCATGAAATGGAACAAGTACGAATAATACTGTCCTTCGAAATCTGGTAATAAATGGACAAGGCTTTCTGTAATTTGTTTTGTTCTAAAGGTCCAGATTCGGTGAAGACTGGGGGCCTATAGTTGATGTAAGTTCCGGCGGAGTTAGTCTACATATATAAAAGGAGTTTTGTTGATAAATGTTCATAATATTTGGAAACGTGCTCACTATTTAGTTTACAATTGATGAGCTGATATATATATATATATATATATATATATATATATATATATATATATATATATATATATATATATATAGAATTTCCTTTACTGCTTAGCCACTGTTCAACTGCTTCTATAAAACAAGCACAAAACATTTCAAATAATGTCCACCTGAAAGAAAAACTTACCTCAAAAATATTTTGACATGGGACTTTAAATTACGTGTATAATGTGGAATTAGTGGCACAGTGGAAAGTGTTCCAGACTCAGAATTCTATAGTAACCGGATACAGTCAGATTCATTCTTTTTCGGCATTGTGGTTATACATAATTTGCCAAAATAATATAAATTCATCGTGTATTCACAATTTATGATTATTGAAAAGTCGTTAAGTACTTTCTATTACTTGCCTCGACAGGTATTCATACCAGGTCACGGTTGATCTAGAGTCTTTATGTTATATACTGACTCATACTTGTTGTGGTGAACCCCTGGCAAGAACTGGAGAGTTGTAATTAAATATAAATCTGGCCTTCCGGGTAAATAATATTGCCAATCTTGTACAATAATTATTTTATATAAATATATATATATATATATATATATATATATATATATATATATATATATATATATATATATATTTATATATATATATATATATAATCAGAATGATGCCGTATTACGTTGTTTCTCCAATTTAATACTTTTTGTTATTAACAAACCAGGAGTAGCTATTTGGAACTTCGAGAAGAAATAGCTGACATAGTGTTTTCATTCGAACGAACAGCTAGCTAAAAGCGTAAGTTAGTATATATTTGTAAATGGCCTGCTGTGTCTTAGGTCTAAACTCCGAGGAAAATTTACTATAGTTGGAGCGCCGTACGCAGAAAATTCTGACTAACCATTGACAAGTTTTAAATGGGGAATAAATTGGTCTTCTTGATACGTTTTGCCATGTTTGATGTTTACGGAAAACACACAAATATACATAATGATATTCATAAATATTTAAATGTCGTTACTATAAATAAAAATTAACGTAATAAAGCAAACGCAATTTTGCAAATCGGCTAGTGTCGCCTTTATTCGACACTCAACAGATAATTGCAAAGGTTGACGCGGCCTTGATTTGAGTCGGTGTGCGACAAATTCACTACGACTCAGAACTGCAAGTTGTACGAAAGAAATTTACCATTACGTAAACTACTAGGTAATCATTCGGTTGTCGATTCGTTTGAGTTTGTAAACAAAATTCAAGATATAAATGTTAAAAACAAGATTATGGTATCTTTTGATGTTACGTCTTTGTTTACAAATGTTCCAATTGATGAAACCATTGACATTATAGTCAAAGCGGTAGAACACGATATATTACCTTCGCCGGTGCTAGGTCACACTTTACGCAAGCTTATCTTATTATACACGTAAGACGTACGATTTCGTTTTCATGGAAGCATCTACAAAAAGACTGATGGTGTGGCAATGGGAAGCCCCTTATCTCCAGTGTTGGCTGAGATTTTTCTAGGGCACCTAGAAAATACATCATTAAAGACTGACCTTAAGTAAATGTGCTCAATATATACGGTACGTGGATGATATATTTCCTGTAATTAAGAACAGGTCGTAATCACGAACATTGCTTCAAAGTTTCAACAAAGCACATAAGAATATCGGCTTCACGTCAGAGCACGAGAAAGATGATTGTCTGTCTTTCCTTTCTCTAGTAATTACTAAATGCAAAAACAAAAGGAGCTAGCCACATACGAAGCCTTATGGCAAAACAAATTGCAGCCGGATTTATGTAAGCAGAAGAAGCACGTACAAGCACTGAGCTTGAACTGGATGTGATGCACGCAATTTGATTGGTTTCTATTTTCCACACTCTATGTTCAAATATTTCGATCTTGTTTTGCTTTCCAATTTATATATAAAGATATGTTCATTAGTAGATATTTGAGAAGACCATGCGAAAGAAAATTTTCTTATATCTGATTAAAATTTCTTTTTTTTCACACAGGAAGGGTACAATGAATTTCATTAAAGCTCGCATTTCAAAAGAAATTTATAATTGTAAACTCATATCCTTTAGTCAATCTATCGTCGAGATCGTTCACATTTTTATCGCATTTGACCTGCATTACCTTTTATCAATACCGGAGCTAATGATATAATGCAGTCACCATGTAACCTAGGAAAGTGATATTGAATAAACGAATTTGGGAGAATTTTGCTATACGTGCACTTCAAGGAAGACCTAGAAAAATATAGGTTTTTAAATTCAATTCATCAAGTGAAACGGTTTCGGCCCTAACTTCTAATTACTAAATACTTGTCAAAAATATAATCTGTCATAAAATTAAAATTTCATGCGTTTCGGTTAGAATTCTAGGGTCCGCCAAAATGCCTTGTTGTTCAAAACCCAGCCGCGGTCATAATGGCTGATAATCTGTGTGCTTATACTAGAGGCTAAACCGGATGTATTTACTAAACGAAGAAGGGTTGCACCCACATTTAAATGACACATATGTCGGTGTCGAGAAGAATTTTAACGTCAAAAACTATGCCAAATTGGATCAGCATGTGTGAAAGACTAACCCTTACATGTGTTTCTACATAAAACTAAACGTGGCAAATGATGCGTAAATTTCTTGCCGAAGTGCATGAACTGTAAATTTAACGGGATTAGGTTCCAAATTGATGCAAGCGTTCTTCTTGGTGAATATCAAATGCTATTATATTCAATGTTTGGTTTATACGGGCAGCATGATTATAAGAACAGCTTAGAGCATACTTGTATTCAGTCTATAAATAGTACATATTTATACCCTTATATAGAGTGTTTTTCCAATAATACGCACATGGTACAAATCTTAATTATTCGTAAGGTGGCCGAAATCGAGTTTTTTTCTCTGAACTACATTTATCACAACTTAGAATTTATTAGATCTATTATAACAGGCTTCTTAAACTTAAGGGTAAAGTTAAAAATATTTTGCAAAATTTGTGAATCAGCCAAATCATTAAAATTATATTCAATTGAGTACGTAAGCTATTTATCACTAAATTCAAAATTCAAAGAAAATTGGCAGGAAATGGAATTTAATTAATAAATTTGTCTCTGACAAAGGTTTGTCATAAACTCATAAAAAAATGATTATGCAATCACGAGTATTTTTTTCAAATCACTAAATTGATGCCAAAATTATTTTGAATAAAATTAATATATATGAAAATAAATAATCGCAAACAGCTGCAAATATGAATTCGTTGGCTAAAGACCTGACGCAAAATCACACTATAACACTGAATAGTTGATGAGTTCTAAATTTTATACATGCACCCTATCATAAAAAAGTAACAAAATAAACATTGGAGTAGCGCGAATACCTGGCGTAACTTAAATAAAATTGTTTAAATTTTCCGAGATACAGCCTTCTATATTTCCTGTCAAACAATTTATATGTTTTATTTAATACTTTTACGTTTAACAGTTTGGTGGATGTGGATCGGATTTCATGGTAATATAATGTTACTTAGAAAACTATATAAAATTTTTGTTATATTTTTATTTATGAAAAATTTTATTGTAATATCACAAGATTGAATAATAATTAGACACTTTTTTGTAAATGATTTTATTTATTTTCTATTTTAATACATTTTCGTGCATTATTTTAGTACACGTCTTAATGTTACCATATCTTACGAGACTATTCGAATAGGAGAACTTGCATTTGCAATCATGAGCCTTAAGAACGGCGTTTAAAACGTTTTGGATACTTCATTTTTCCTATTTGTTTAAATTATAAGCAAGGTTAAGTGAACGTGCAAGATTCAAAATCTTCTTGTGAGCACTTTACGACAGGAATACTTTTAGAAACTCTCTACTGGTGTAAATTTCATGCGCACTTCTATATTTATGTTAGCTACCGATAGTTAATTAATTAATTAATTAAAAGCATGTCTTTTTGGGCGCATTTTAACGACAAAAAAAACAATGAATAAAAAATGATCTGTTTTGTTCGAAGAAATTTATATAAACCTTTGGTTACGGACGCTTGACTAAGTCAAAATTTTCAGATGCTCGCATCTTAAAGTATACAGGAAAAGCCAAATATAAAATTAAAATATTTACTATTTTTTATCAGTTTCAAATTCTGCATAATAAGTAAATATTCATGATGACTCTAAACGCGGAGTAATTTGTTAGTGAAGGAAGTGGATTTCAGTAAATAAATATGAAAAAAATAAAACAAATTTGTGGAGTTATACTAGTCTTGTTTAATATATACAAACTAATATTTAAGCATGAAATTTACATGTATGTGTAGAAAATTATTATATAAGAAATAAATATTTTAATTTTGTGTAACTGAAAGTTTATTCCCTGAATATTTAACAACCAGGTAAAAATATAGAAATTATAATTGACCAGGTTTTGCATTTGTTTAAGTATTTAATATAAAGTCTGATTTTATGTTTAAATTAATTATTTTGTGCAGTCGAACGATTGGTTGTCGTTTTTTCCATGCTGACTTTTATGTGCGTAGATGCGTCATAGCATTGTCAAAAAATAATAATTTTATGAGTAAATTTTGAATTCGTTCTCACAAACAAATTAATTAATGTCTTTGATGAAAATAAAGATATTTGTTTCAATTTAAATGGATACACGTATCCGTTTTTAAAATTCTGTAATCATGGTGTCTACATATTTTAAATCTTCGCCAAACTTTGTTTCTATTCAACGGACCACACTACACTATATCCAACATTAATATTTTAGCATCCACCAAAATCCAACAATCCGCTGAGTAGATTCCACAAGAATTCAACCAGACGTGCAACACATTTATCAAGAAAGTGCTTAGTAAATCCATTGAGTTAATCAAAATCGGCTTTTGAAATTTTAAAAATATGGCCAGTATTATTTCTGCGAACTTGTAATCCTGCCTTGCTACCAGATTAACACTAATACAAAACCGGCAGAATACGCAAAAAGCATGTTTCCATACAGAATATCATTAAAAATCGGAAGTCATAGTGTGAATCTTTAAATTTATCATCGAATAATAAAATGCCATGAGTCATTAAGTTTTACGGCTGATAAATTTAAAGCGTGCACACAGGGAAATATACAAATATTTGTCAGCTGCACAATTTCTATGCAGTCACGAACATTAACTGTTTGTAGCTTGCGCCACATATACATATATAGGCAATACAATTTAACAATAATTGATTGCGCGGGTGGTGGTAAAAATTCTTTGAATCAAGTTTGGGAGCTTGAAGTAAACACCAATCCCATTGTATTGAATCACTCGTCGAATAACATAACAAAACTACCGCCAGCCGCAACGCTGTGACGCGTTTCGACCTTCCATGATCATTATCAGAGTACGACTGCAAACGGACTATCGAGAAACAAACCGCATTCAATATATATGGAAATCAAATTTAGATATGTGGCTCTCATCACTAGCAGTCTCGCATATATTGAACTTGACTAGAAATGTCGGCCGCACAATTTCTATGCAGTCACGAACATTAACTGTTTGTAGCCTTCGCCACGCACATAATTATAGACAATAAAATTAATATCTAAAAATTGTTTGCTTTATATTTTCCTTAATGTTTTGTTATTTTCAATTTCCAGAATACTTGCAGTATCACATCTATCAGAAGAACCAATATGTCGATAAAAAGTATACGATATTATGATCTATGGAATGTTAAAAACCATTAGGCACAAAGGTAATAGGAATAGACGCGAATAAATGAAATCAAAATAAATACAATCTAAAGTGCAGGCAGTAAATATTTGTACCATGAAGTGAGTGAAGACTATGGCTTGGCATAGTAAAGTATTTTCAAGAATTTCACCAAACACATAATGGAAATGCAGAATCTAACTATACATACTAAAATATGCTGTTTTCCCTCCAACAGATGGTACGCTAAGTTATTGTATGTAATTAGTTGACACTAAAAAACGGCCAAAATTTACACAATTTAACAAAAGGAAAAACAAAATGAATTAATGGAATTTCCGCCAATACAAAAGTCAAACTAGCCATATATATTAAATTTATAACCAAAACACTCAACAAACATTCAAGCATTGAAAAATGATACATATTGCATCTTTAGTAATTTCTTTCCCATACAGACAAACATAATTTACTTTGAAATTAATAATTTTGTTCTAAGCAAGAAAGATACAATGAATTTATTTCAAATATTTATGTTGGTATGTAAAATTATTTGTATCTACAATCATGAATGTTCTTTAATGTGATCGAATTACATCATCACGTATTTATCTGATAAATACATAACTGTATATAATGACAAATTGATTGATAATTCCAGAAACACAGCCGAGTAGACGACAACAGAAATCAATATGCAAATGTGTGATTTACCTTATAGTCATTTAAATCAAATGAGATTAAACTCGGTACACAGAAATGGATAAATAAAGATTGAAGGAACTTGTAAATACTAAAAAAATACTTTAAATAAGATGAACATATGATAGGCTTGTGAAATATATTTTAACCCTTAAAATAATTCTGCCATAAATGCTATTTGAAACAAAGGTTGTATTGAGTAATGTATGCGAGCATATTAGCTTTAGAACAAAGATGTTGAAATACGTTGAGGAGGGTTTAAAAATATATTAAATTAAAAGTAGATTTTAATTAAAATAAATCATTTGTTTTAGGAATATACAAAACATATAACGGACGAGTTATGATTTTAATATTAAAGATAATAATAATAATAATAATAATAATAATAATAATAATAATAATTATAATAATAATAATAATAATAATAATAATAATAATAATAATAATAATAATAATAATAATAATAATAATACTAATAATATTATTATAAATAATAAAATAAATAATAATAATAATAATAAAATAATAATAATAAAAATAATAATAATAATAATAATAATAATAATAATAATAATAATAATAATAATAATAATAATAATAATAATAATAATAAAGATATTCCTTTATATTCACAATAATTCTGTTATTATTATTAATATTCAAAATATTTAAGATATTAAAATTAATGTAAACTTCTCATTAATAATTATCATACTGGCCCTAACGCCATTTTAGTAAACATTAATTAACACTGATGTACAAAATTGAAAATACACGTAAATAACAATAAAGAATGTTTAATTGACATTTTTTAAAAAGTGAATATGGAAAATGGAATTCTATGTTCTGAAGTATATGATAATTCTAAGATTTAAAGTGCAGTTTCTAAAACGCAATTTTTTCCACGATTAACTTGAGTTTGTCTGGGTTTCTTACTCCCCATTTCCTTTCGAGTATGCACGTGGACTTATTGGTTACTGCCAAAGTACACTTTACTTTATTATTTGACATATAATCATTGCTTTCGAAATAGCACGCTGTAAATCTGAAATAGGACAAAATACACTTGTCTGGAAATTTGATAGTTTACTATTAAGATACTTCAAATCACACTATATTTACTGCTTTCGCCATACTCATTTTCTTTATACCTGAAGTAATCCTTGATTGAGCGGTTAACAAAACCAAAAATTTCGTGCCCGTATTTTGTAATATATTTAAATATCAATCACATTGATAGCCCGGCGAAAACTATTTCTGTCAAGAACTATGCTTGTTTATCTAAAATTTAGGAAGCTGCATCTGAAGATGTTAAATATGTATTATAAATCATCGATACATGTTATTACGCGTGTAGTTGTGCATCTAGGAAGAATTGACTACTAGTCAACATAGAGTATATTAGGTCAGATATCTAGATGAATAAGTGGGTGACAGGCTATTCGTCATCATTCGAAATTATGCTTCTTTTTTTGAACGCCTATGAAATTTGGTTAATAAACGGCTTATAATGTATATCTATTTTATGGACAATAATTATATATAAACAATTGTACAGTTTGGACTTGTCCATTGGATATTGCGTACCTTTTATCAAATTAGATCAATAAGGACCAGAAGGTTATACCGAAGTCAACAATAACGAAAGGTATAACTTAATGGATGCATGCGTTTCATGATTACTGGCGACTGACCATTAGGTGCCGACATATTGACTTAAATTCTGTTTAGTGAATAAAATTGGGACAATTTGACGGTACAGTCCGCCATAAGAGTTTATAATATCCGATAGTGCAATCGGGTTTAGTTTGGCGAAATCTTAGAATAAATACGCAGCTAATCCCATTAATTCGAAAGCATGGCTGTCAATTTTTGTGATATTTTTCTTGTAATCTATTAATGCAAGTGATTTATTATGGTTCACTTAGATGAAATTTCACAGAATTTGGATATAATTTAAAGACACTATTTTTGCAGAGCAATGATTACTATGGGTAATTTTTCTCGCTTCACCTTTTAAAACTTAGAAAATTTAAAGAAAGTTTTCCGTATTAAGTAAGTTGTCTGATGCTATAGAATTTACCACTGGGCAATTTAATAGAGGTAATTTATATTTACAATAGTTATTAACGATATTTTTGATAGTTATTTAGATTATAAATCTGCAAATCATTTTTACATGCAATAGAATATATTCTCCATTTTTAATCAAACTTAAATATTAAGCAGTAGCTTATATTTCAATCGATATTAGTTGACTCATTCCATAGCGTTGTAAAAAGTAGGTCTTATGAAAATATATGCATATAGTTTAATCCAACTAAAAAATGAGGGATTTTTTTCAAATATACATATTTCCGCCAATGATGTTGAAACTGCTATTAATGATGTTATAATTAGTCGCGTTGATATAATTTATGTATAAATTATTTATGGAGCACATATACTTATTAATAATTAAACGTAGATCATTTAAACTGAAAGTTGCTTAATTAGATATACCTAATTGCCCTATCTTGCAATTGTTCTTTGATCAATTGCTTTTCGCATTTGTTCATCTGTTAATTAAAACTTTCTATTGCATTGAAATGAAAAGATATGAGATCGGTTGTATTGCCTTTTCTGTACATGGTTCTTCAAAAATAAATTTTAATTACTTTTTTCCACAATGTGGGTTTTACGAAAAAATATATAAGCAAAACAAAAAGACATATGCGTGCTTAATTAATTAATTAAATAATGAAATGTTTATAACGCTTATCTCTTTATTTCAGGTAATTTGCTTTTTTTAAACAGAATAGAAATATCATTAATAATTATACGAAAATATTTCGTAAAATCCATTGAGCCTTCCTCTAATTTTAGCAGCAAAGAAGATTTAGTCCCAAAGCCAAAATCTTGAAACTTATTTTATTTATTCAGACATTTTGAAAGTAATTTAAACTTCTTCGCATATTAAACATCTGTTCAAGTTCCATAATTTATTATCAATAATTCACAGATTATATCTAAGAGGATACTGGATGTTTTTTAAAGAAATTTGTTCGTCGTAAAACCACATATGCATTAAGATTTATCGGAATTATGCGAATGAATCATTATTTAATGTGGGAAAAATCTGTAGCCTTTTCAATATTTTGATATAACGTGTTGGTTTTTATTTTTGTTAGTTCAATATTTATTTATAAAATGGCATTAATAAGCAAATCTATTTGCTGTGAAATACTGTCTAGAAGATTAGCTCTTTTATATTACCATACAATAAAATAATATATTCTTAGACAGAAATGTTCCACAGAAATAATATTAATTTTACATTTTCGCATACGTAATTACACAATTCCAATGAAATTTATTTTCAAAACACATTAATTATACGCACTATTATTGGTTACCTTACCAAGTGAATTTATGACTAGAATAAATAGTCTAACTACTAAATAAATTAATTGCTCATCCTTTTAGCGACCGTCTCTACAATTCTTTTGAATGTATGTGATTTCAACCAAACTATTTAATATTTTCTACTGGTAGAAGCAAAAATTTGTTTAAACTGTATAATTTTTCGTGTTTTTAGTTCAAGAATATACAAATGTGCACAAACGTATACATAAAAATTGAAAGCAACTTGCGATTCGATATCGCTGGTAAGGGGAGGAAAAGAGTGTGATAAGTATTGAAACCATACATTTCAGTAAACGCCATGTATTTCGTAGAAATTTAGGCTTAAGGCCTTAAAAAATTCGGACGCGTGATTTCCAACTTATTAGGAAACATTCACCCGTTTTCTGAAATCAATGTTTCAAATAAAATATAATTTATTTAGAATTAATTATTGTCTCCCATTTTTAAATATGAAGTTGATCAGTTTCCTGATACTTATTTATAAATAAATTTAATTATTTGTTTTTCGCGAATAAAATCTTCCTTTCTTTTTTTATTTTATTTAGGTAGTTATAGGAATTAAATTCAATCGTTTGAATTGGATTTAGTTGTCTAAATTAATTACGATTCGACAGGGCTTCAATTATTAGCCCTGCAATCTACATTTGGACGATAATCTCTACCCTATTTTGGAAAAGAATTTTAATCTATGAATCTTATATTTCTGGCCAATATAATGACGAAAATATTGTATGCCAAAGTCTAAAATTTTACTTTTTATAATTTTTAATTCAGTGACAATTCGATAAGAATACTTAATTGTGTTTTATTATACGTCTTCTAAGTAACGTTTTTGTCCGTTTAAATAAAAGTAATTCGATGTACTCGATTTTTCCATAATAAAAACAGTGTATACTGAACCAATTTTTAAGGATCCCAATGTCGGGCCATAAATTCTATGAGCATACAACCTGGCCCATAATGCTACAATTTAAAATGATAGATCCATTCAATAAATCCGCTATTCTTATTCTAGATGTAAATTAAAATATTTGATGCGCCCATATGACAATTAACTTTTTAGTAGTAATAAATAGTACAGCATTATTTGCCAAAATAAAATCATTTTGCTGTTAACAAAAAATGTAATATATTTGTCATCCAATTTAAAGGGAATACGAATTCTTTATATATTTACCTAAAACGTGTTTTCCTTCAAATATAATTTATTTCATGTTTAATTTATTTTATGGGTACTGTGCTATGCATTGACAAACAAAGGAGATTTCACCATTGTGACTGAGATCATACCAAACAAATTAAGGCAAAAAACAATGCCTGGTTTACCAAAACATTAAAATTAATATTGTAGAATTATCGGACAACCTATTTTCTTAAATTTTTGCACTCCTCTTTGAGTGTACAATAACTATCAGAACTGGAATTTCGAACATAAAATTCAGAAGTAGATTTAGAAATTTACATTCAGAACGATTGTACTTTCTGTTACATTTGAATCCCAATCTGAATTTTTTAGTATAGTAGCTAAATTTTTATTTCAGATATATTGCTGCAAATATTTGTCTTCCAGTATCGGGAAAAGACAATTAGTAAATCGCACTGGGCTAGTTAAAGGAAAACGGAATAGTAATTATAACATCTGTATTTTATAAAGCAATTTTGACAAACAATTGCTTCGCGGCTTTGGATTTTAATTTTTTTGCAGCTCGTTTAAATTCAACTTGCCTTTCCATTCTTGTTAACATTTTGAAACGATAAGATATTAGCTCATCAATCTATTATTTCTGATGGAAATTTACTAAACAAATTAAATAGAAAAAATCTCAAGCAAACGATTTCCGCCACGATATTTGCCATAAACCTTTGATAAACCTAATTCATTGTTGTTCGGCAACTCATAGTTATGATTTTGTTTCAGTTAGTTTATGTTTTCTGTTTCGTGCAGAAGTAAATTCAATTAGGATTTGTGTATATTTTATTATTATTTCGCAAATTATATTTCCGTGCATGATGTTATCAATTCCGTCAATCCGTAAAATAATTTCTTCAATTTCTAACACTAATTAAATTTTGTTTAGTCTAAGCTATTTTGGAGTTTGTTGTAAAATTATGAACAGCCTTTTCGTGGCATTATACATTCTTCATGGTTAATTTGTTAACCTCCAAAATATTTGTTTATAATTTTATATTGACTAATGGTAAGCTAATAAAATTAAACAATAACTGATTACCTGGTTGTGGTGACAGTTCTTTAAATGAGGTTGGCTAGCTTGGAGTAGACACCAATCCCATTGCATTTAAACAGTCGTCGAACAACTTAACAAAATTAATGCGAGTCGCAACGCACTGACGCGTTTTAGCCTTCCGTGATCATCATAAGAGTACGACGGCAAACAGACTAGCGAGGATCAAACCGCATTGCATATGTATGGAAAGCAACATTAGATATGCGGCTCTCACCTATAGTAGTCGTGCATATATTGTAGTTCACTGGGAATTGCGACTGCACAATTTCTATATCATCATAAAAATTAAGTTATTTTAGCTTTCGCCATATATATATATATATATATATATATATATATATATATATATATATATATATATTAGTAATACAATTCAACAATCATTGATTGCGCGTGTGATGGTTGCAATTCTTATGTTAGGAATGTGAGCTTGAATTAAACTGCATAGAATATATGCAGCCGATATTTTCAGTCAAGTACAATGTATGAGAGACTTATAGAAGTGACAGTCACATATCTAACATTGCTTTCCATATATATGCATTGCGAGGTGATCCTTGCTAGTCAAACTCAGATGTATATCATGGAATTTTGATGCCAGTCAGTACGTGTGACTGACGGTAATTTTGCTATGTTTATCGAAGACTGGTTTAGTAAAATGATATTGGTGTTTACTTCAAGCTCGTAAACATGATTTTTAAACTGTTACCACCATCCGCGCAATCAATAATTGTTTACTTGTGGGAAGTGATTGACTGATCTTGTTGAATTTATTTTTAATAACATAAAGGAGAACCTTACGTTTTCATTTCATAAGCAACCATATTATCAAGTCGCTATGATATGAAATTGAGAGTATTGATTCGCGAGCCAGCAAGAACCAAACATAAATGATATATAACTGTACAATTGTTTGCTGAAAACATTAGCAAATGAAAAGTACAAAAAGGGTATTTTGTGGAATTTGTGATCAAACGTACGGAACTGGGAGTCAGGCATAATTGCATATCTTGTTGGTTTCGGAAATTTTCCGACTAACAGATACATTAAACAATCCTAATTATTTTCCCAAAATCAATAAATAAACGAGTGGTAACTTATTATTAGACATGGTGTTACTAGTGCCGAAAAAAATACAAACAAGTGTGCGTATTTTTGCCGACATATGTCAAAATGAACATAAGGTAAAAATAAATGTAATGCTGGCGAAAATATTTTCTAATAAATATGCCTGTAACTCAAGCCATTGCATTTGTTACAAATTCATCTAAATCTACATTGCCTTCCTGATACTTTAACCACTGCTTTAAGAAATTTACTTGTATAAGTAAATATTTCAAAATATAATTCAAGTGCATAAATGCTGAATCCTTTTGTTTCATGAAAACATTCCATTTATTTTGTACTGATAAAAAAACAAATAAGAATACCATAAACATGGATTTTTCGAAATACTTCGTATGGCGACTAGTATTTTATTTCATACTAATAAATGAGCCAATATTATATAAAAAGGTTAGCCAATTGTTTTAAACTTTCATTGCTCAGTTGAATATACGTATAAAAATTCATGTTTGGAAATTAAATCTTTTTATTTACTTTCTTTTGACAATGAAATAATACGATATGAGCAAAGATTCGAGGTTCCGAAGCTAAGTTGTTCAAATTACATTCTTTACAGAATTAATGAGCTGTTAAATGCAAAATAAATTTCTATAAATAAATATGGTCACCTTTAGTTTAATTACAGATAGGCTGAGCCATTATTGACATAATTTTTTAAAATTACGTAGCCTTTAAAGGTAAATAAACACAATTGATTTTTGAATATGTTTGCCCATATACTCTGAATGTCAACATGAAGTGGGGTGCAGCTTACTTTTTATTTTTAATATTTCATAAATTGCTATCAAAGCAGATTTTGTGAAATATATATCATAAATGTTAATTTTCAGATGTATAGAATTATGTTTGAAGTTATCAATAATTACTTTGATTATGTTGAAACTAAATAAAATAAGATTTATGTGCAGATCGGTTTTACAGAAATGTTAACTTTTCAGCGAATACGTTAAACTATTTACGTTGGAGTTCGAATCACTAAGCAATTACCTGGTCTGCGTTAGTCATAACGCAGTTCAGGTAATTTCTATTAATCCAGTTTCCCAAAAACAGTTTTCATTCAATGAGCAATCAGTTTGCAAACTAGTTTTTGGAAAACTTATATTTTCACTTTTAATATGATAGCCCATTTACAGAATCACCTGGTTTCATATCTTTCCATGTAAAGAATACATTATTTCGTAAAAAAGGTTGATTGAAATATGCGGTATTATTGCTAAATTAACTACACGAAATCAGAAACATTTTGGGACGTTAATAATTTTAAATTTCGTTCAATTAATTTTGAAAAATAAAGGCTGATGCCGACAAGGAATGTTATTCGACTTGTTAATTTCCCGAGTAAATGAGCCATTAATTGAAAAATGTAGGATTTTCATATATCCTTTGTTAGTTTAAGCGAACTTATGCTGTGTTATGTTGAACTTAATATAATTCGTATTTTACTTGTGCCCAAAAATAATACTTTTAAATTGATTCATTAGTGCGTTTTTTAGAATACTGTTGATGTCAACAAGGTATAGAGATCAGCGTACATTTTCATCAAAATAAATTAGACATTACTTGGCAAGATAGTATTCTGGAAATGTACTTTTTACCTTTATTTCCAACGATATGTATAGGGAATCATGAAGGACCATTAAAAATTTATAATTTAATTCATTTTTAAATTGAAACAATTAAGTTTGATATATAGACGGTTTTGTCTGGAGACATACTGTCAGATATAAAAGGGCGCATCCCAATAACAGAACAATTCCTTTGAGCAATATTTTTTTAAATAAATAATTTACCAGTTAATTTAAATGTACTTCTACTGAGTCATGTTTGGCCTTTAATAAAATTCATTTCCTTGTTTTAAACAATTAAGTAAATGCGATTAAGTTTTGAAATTGTAACTTATAATACAGTCAAATCAAATGGACATGAAGATCGCATTTTCTTGTTTCCTACCTAAATAAATTATTACATTGCACACTATATTTATGGAGGGAAAATTTCATCATTATTTAACAAAGAACAACACATAAATGTGTTGGACCATTAAAAATATTAAATTGCCTCCTGTTGCAAATGAAATAGGTAAGATTGAGTTTTGAATTTTTCCGGAAAATTAATTTGGGTGTCCTAAAAAACAAGGTTCAAATATCGAAGTTTTCTTTATGAATCATGCTTTGCATCGCAAAGTAGATACCTGGAAATTTTTATTTTCAATGTTCTTTGAGCTGCCGTATCGTGAAACTCGCTCATTCATTTACAATTTTCCATTTATTTTTTGCTGAATAGATTAAAACTTTAATTGATTTTTGAAGGTCTAGTCCAAGCAATTAATGTGTTACTGGATTATGATATAAATATGTATTTATAAAGCAGATTATTCAAATTTGATTGAGTTACGGTGGGTCATTTCAGAATATGTGTGATATCAACGTTAAACGCCTTACGACCACAGATTATTCCGGATGAAGTAGCATTGACTTGTAGACGGTGATTTCAAAATAATCTCAAATTAAACAAGAAATTTTATAAAAAATTTGCTGATTTTCTAATAAATTAGACATTTCTAAGTACACATTATCTTCCTATAATATAAATTTGCACAGGTAGTTAAACTTTACTTATAGGGAAATCTCGTCGAATGATGAAGCGAATTGGATTAATTTATGGTTAGGTATCTCGTTACAGTTTAGATGTCAACGAGAAATGTAGTATGACATTGGTAGGCTCGCAAAAAAATGGACAATTACCTTACGAAATAAATTCCAGTGCTAATTGAAATGCATGCATGCATGTTGAATCTTAATTGGCCATTAAAATTTCGCATTTACTTTTTATTCAAAAAGTAAAAATACGATTGTCTTATGCTTGGGTTTATGCAGAATACCTTTTGCGTCAACAAGAACTTTGTTCATCTTACGTTGACAACCGAATAAATTTGTTATTGCTTAAGCAATAATTTTCTGTGTATATTCTTTTCAAGATTAATCTAAGCTAATTCATGCTGAATCGTATTTGGCATTTAACAGGTTTAGTTAAATATGTGCTTAAATTGAGAGAGATAAATAAACCATTACAACGCAATGCCTATTTCTGGAATTGTATAATTTCACTGTTAGTATGCGTGCACGAAATGAAAATAATTTGGTGCCACTAAAAAGTTTCATTCAAGTTACGTTAAAAATAAAAAAAACGACAGACTTGTGGATCGGTTCGTTAGAATATCAGCCATAGCAACAAGAGCTATTGTTCAACCTATGCACTATTAATATTAAATGAGACATAAATGTCAAAAATCGATTTCTGAAAATATATGTTTTCTGTGTTAATTTATATACACGTGCCCAAACTTATGCAGGATAAATAAAAATAGGGAATTATTATCTAGTAAATATGAAAGGGAATTACTTATTATTTTTGGATGTGTTTGTCAAAAGCACACTTATTCGGCAATAATTATTGAGCAACATGCGTTTTCTTCGAGATGAATGAGCCACTCTTTACGAAACTGGTTTCTGGGTATATAATGTTATTCAACGGATAAATCATCTATATGAGTAATTCTACAAGCCATCAACAATTTGGTGTACGGCGTTAATGTAAATTTAAGTTTACGCTCAAATACACGGAATCTATTCGCTAATTTGTATCTTTATAGTCTTCACGAAAAAATGACCAGCTTGTACTATGAATTATTTTATTCTCATGTATCCTTCATGTAATTTAGGAAATCCACAAGGAACTGTTAAGAAAATTACAGTCTGAATATATCTTGCCGTTTTTACTCAGGAAGACCTAAATTCAATGAGAATTCAACTAGACATAATTTATAATTGTAAATTTCTGCCAAGTTATATATTTAAAAAAGTTTCGCTGTATTAACTATGATTTGTGTAAGTAATTCCCTTTTTACATTGCGTCATTATTAGTTTATACTGCCAAAAAATGATATGCTAATTGTTTTAAATTTACCATTTTTCACAATTATGTTCATATCGAATATCATTTTCGATTAAAAAAATTAATATATGCCCATACTTATTTAATAATTATGTTAATGCTGATGTAGACATTATTTCAATTTAATTATATCTTCTTGAAAATTCGGTATTATTATCTGTCTTGCATACTTGCAAATTTCTAATTCACCTGGTTTAAAATTTTTCCATGTAATTCTGCAACGCGTAATTGATTGATGAAGATCATTAATGTATATTTATGTTGTAGCCCTTAAAGAATCAAGTTTTAGAAATTTCTATTAAATTGTGTATTTCGAAAATGCAGCCATTCACCTCTGCCTTGTTTATTTGAAATATATTTTTCAAGCAGTATAGTAATATATCTAACATTATTCCATTTAACAATTAAAATATTTGCAGGCATAATAATATTTTAAAATATTTTTGACGTAGTAGTAAAAATTGATGGAATATTCACATATGCAAAATCTATTTCAATAAAATTTCTGCATTATTATATGTTCCGACATTTTCGCTTTTATTATCAGTCATGCTTAATTGGAACTTACTAATTCAAGAAATTATAAATTGCGGTGAATCCTTAATCTGCGTTTTTATGCTTGCTCATACAGTCTTAAATTCATAGAGTATTAAAATAATCTGGAATAATTTCATCATATTTTTGCCTTTGTGAGCATTCTGAACATTTGTTGCAAAATCATCTTTCTTGTTTCAATGTAATATACTAATCAAATAGACCTTGCGGTTTTATATTATATTTCCTAGAAAATAAGTAATTAATATTTAAATTTTAAATTAAAAGAATAATCAATCACGCAGAATATTTTTTCTTATTTTCAGGTTTATGATATTTTGAGAATACTTTGCCTCATTTGTTGTTCTTGTTTATCTCGATATTTAAATCAAACAGATCGTTCATATAAATACTGTTTTTTTCGAAGAACTAATATATATGCAAGTATGTATTAGGTGTTGCAAACCTATACAAATTAGTTCAGTTGTGACCAGAAGGATAAACCAAAGTCAGCATGAACGGAAAGTATAATCTCATGCACATTCGTTTCGTGCTTACTGGCGACTCATCAGTAGGAGCCGGTATTACTGCCCTTTAACCACGATATATTTCGTCGAAGAATCTGGGATAATAGGACGGCACAATATCCTAGACGAATATATAAGCCTGCAATAGTGAAGCTAACATCATATAATGTCTACGACAATGCGACTTTAACGCTAACTTCACACTATATTATATATATATATATATATATATATATATATATATATATACATATATATATATATATATATACCGAGTCTGGAAAGGATACTAACATTATGGCTATTGTGTTAGTAACCGATACTTTAATTATTGTACCTAAAAGGTACATTCTACTAACTCTATGGTTTTCGAGTCGGTTCATGGTACCAACCTGATGGATATTAATGTATGCTATAGTTCCCCGAAATTGAGAATTACAACAATTTCTGAACACCTGTAACTCCAGAAAATCCACACACTCTGGCCTTGATCGATATCAGTTATCACATTTCGCGGTAAGCATGACATCATTCAATTCAATATATTACAGTTAAATACTGTTTGTTGCGAAGAACTAATATATATGCAAGTATGTATTAGGTTTTGCGAACCTGGTAACAAATTAGTTCAGTTGTGACCAGAAGGATAAACCAAAGGCAGCATGAACGGAAAGTATAATCTCATGCACATTATTCTCGTGCTTACTAGCGACTCATCAGTAGGAGCCGGTATTACGCCCTTTAACGAAGATATATTTGGTCGAAGAATGTTGGATAATAGGACTTTATATGATGTTAGCTTCACTATTGCAGGTTTACACATTCGTCTAGGAGATTGTACCGTCCTATTATCCCTCATTCTTTGACGAAATATATCGTGTTTAAAGGACGAATGTACATGAGATTATACTTTCCGTTCATGCTGCCTTTGGTTTATCCTTCTAGTCACAACTGAACTAATTTGTTACTAGGTTCGTAAGTCTGCCTAAATGTTTCCCCAAAAATCGTTTATAAATATATAGCCTTATCAATGTTTGTCGTTTTACTCACGCGTTCTAAAATTCATAGAAGAACCAAATTTGCGAACTTTAATATTCTTAATTTCTGAATAAAGATATGTACCGAAATATGCGCAACTTTTATCCGTATTGCTTTATGGGAATATATTTTAAAAACAGAAAGGTCGTATTCTAAGTAGTTCTCAAATCACCAAACAATAAATGTACAGCTGTAATCAATATTTATAAAATTGCTCAAGTGTACATAATTCAAAGAGGAAAAAATTGTGCTGCCAATATTTCGCAAGCTTAATCCTTAATCATATATTATGAAAATGATGTATTCCGTAACTTTGTGTATAGACAATTATCTGGTGTATGTTAAATATTTTCATCAATCAGCTAGAACTTATACTTATGTAATTCTCCATAATAATAATTAATACATATACGGCCATAATAGATATTTGAGTTTTACCTCATCCGGTCTTCAATTGAAAATAATTTTAAATATAAAGAATCTTGGTTTTAAACTTTAGATATATGAAATATTACGAAACATTTAGCAATTACATCCGTCTTCATTATTTTGAGTAGATTTAATGAAATATATCGTTTACCTATTTGACGTTTTCGCCAAACACATTAAAAATGCGCTGACTAAAACGATATGTAGAATTACTCATGCGGTCTTAAATCTAATTTGGAATTATATCTGTAGAAATTTAAAGAAATATACGTATTTATGTTTGCAGAATATTTCGCACTTCTTCTCCTACTAATTTGTATGGAATATATTTTATGAAAAATCTCATTTCCATTTCAATTTCTTATCCTATTCACGAGTTAATGGGTTTGCAGCCTTAATAGATATGTATAAACTTGCTTATGCTTTTTTAAATTAGTAAGGGTAATGAAGTAAACAGAAAATGCCTTTCCACCTTTGTGCTTAAATGTATTTGCGGAAACGTTATATCAATATTTATAAATATTTAAACGGTAAACACGCGGTCATTTACTTTGTGAGAAATAAAATATGCAGAAATAGTAATTCTGAAAATAAGTTTAACTATATATTTTTAATATTCTGCATTAATATTCATCTTGTCTATTTGGAATAGATTTATCAAGGATATCGTAGATATATCGAAATATTTTTGCGAATAATTATCAAATGCTGTTCGTTCATATAAGACTTGGACAATGCGACTTGAAAGATAATTCGCTACAGCTAATATACATATATATACATATATATATGTATATATATATATATATATATATATATATATATATATATATATATATATATATATATATACGAGTCTGTAAAGGATACCAAAGCTATGGCTACTGTTTCAATACCTATACCAACATTATTGGATCGAAAAGTTACATTAGACAACCACTACGATTGCCTAGTCGGTACATGGTAGCAACACGATGGATTTTTATGTATTATAAAGTTCACCAAAATTGAGAAATAAAAAGATTTCTGTACACCTCTTACTCCAGTAAATCCACAATCTCTGGCCTTGATCTATATCAGTTATCAATTTTCATACTATCATAAATTAAATAACAGATTAAACTCGCATGATCTACCTTACCAAAATTTCAGATATAGTTATATGGTGTCATATTCAGTCTAAAATTTTGTTCTACCTACGAGGATTACACCAATTAAAAAATATTTTTCAACTCTATAAGTACGTTCCCAATAAACGATTAATGAAAGTCAAACATTTAATGATATTTCGGTTTATAATGAGGTGGTATGTATTTAAACAAGTTTTCAAATACACAAAATCTACTTTCTCTTAATTTAGGCCAAAACTTATATTTAATATATATATATATATATATATATATATATATATATATATATATATATATATATATACATATATATATATATATAAAAGAAAATTTAGCCAACTGTTAACCGTAATATTTCTATTATATTTAATCATTTATTATGTTATTCACACTTGTATAAATATATAAAAATATATAAATATATTTAATATATATATATATATAAATATATATACATATATATATATATATATATATATATATATATATATATAAGATATAAGCAAATGTATGATACAAATGTCTCTTATTCAAAATATAAATGTAAGTAATTGTTTTTTTTTATTTAATAATTTAGTCTTATTATTTATTTATTGTTACAATATTTATACCACTTTAAATATATATATATATATATATATATATATATATATATATATATATATATATATATGTATATATATAAATATATATCGAGATTACAAAACATCGCTCTACAGTCTTTCATTTGTATGCTTTCTGGTTTCACTTGATTATGCAAACAGGCACACACACGTACAAATATCTATATATATATATATATATATATATATATATATATATATATATATATATTTTTAGTTATATGTACATATATTTATAGAAAATTATTTCTATGAGTTGGTTTTCTGCGCAGCGTGCTTACTATTACTTTTTTATGACCATTAATTTGTTTATAATATCTCCTTCTTTCTCTCTTTATTCTGGACCTAAGCGTCGCCCTGACATTCACTCTCTTACTATCTATGCAACTTCCCGTATTTGGTTTATCCGTTGGGTCATATTTTAAATAATTTTTTTACTAGCTTTGGAATACCTCCTACGCAATAGCATACTTTAATGTTCCCCGCTTAAAGTGAAACACAGTATATGACATTCAAGTTTGTAATTTTATCAGTTTTGAATTTTAACTTTGATTACCGTGACATCGTAACTTTGAAGTTATAACAAGACTGTTCGATAATTTCTCTCTTCGCTATAACATTCTGCACATGAAATGAGATTATGTATACCAGGAATTTGAGATAGCTGCAATTATACTGAGTTAATGATTGGTCTGCTAATAGAAGATATATGATATATATATATATATATATATATATATATATATATATATATATATATATATATATATATGTAGAATGAGGATTTTCATGTGTTCTAGACATATGCATATATTCAGTTTACTTAATGCGAAAAAATATTTGTGTAAAACCATTTGTGGGTTTTAAAAAATATAAATAGAACGGTTTCGGAACGAGGTTAAAATCTTTGCTTTTATCTGCTATTGTGAGTATTGTGCTGTGTATAGTGGCCTGATGATGGTGCACGAAACAACGCGCCGTAACGACGGTAGTAAACAAAGATTGTTTAGCACAGCATATCCAATGGTTAGTATGAACGAGGTTGAAGCCTTTGGAGGAACGGGACGAATACGCACCCAGCCTGATCGATGATAAAACAGATGCTACCCGGAAATGGGAGTCCATCGGATCATTGTGAAATTTATAGTGCAAGGCAGCAACTCTCGAACGCAACTCCCTATAAGTCATCATCATTCATATATACAAAATCTATCAAACAAAACCGCGAAGAAAATTTTAATTCTTAAATATTGCGTATTATATTCGGTCTTAATTAATTAGTTTATACACATTCCAACAGTTCGTATGTCTATATTTTGGTTCCCAGCGTATTATCTATTGATATAATGGCGTAATGGTTATTTCCATTTCTAAAGATGGTGTCTTAATTTGAAGGAGCATTCTTATACGCAAAATATAATTCACCAAATTTTAACTCAAATTTACATTCTGAAAGATCGGGTGTTATATTGATTTTTATTTAATTGGAATATATATATTTATGAATAAAGTTAATGCTTTATGTAATTACACAACCAAAATTTTTTAAATATTAATTCTTAACAAGTATTGCTGTTGTTCCTCAAATGTTTTTAAATTGAAGAGCCTTGAAAAATCCACGATCTATTGTGACAAATAATATCAAAAACGATTTTTTTAACTTTTGGCATCATATTCAATCTTCTTTTCCTGGATTTCTCATATTCAGCGGATAGAACATATTTTTAACTAGTTCCGTAATCTGCAATAATGGATGCCAATACTTAATCGATTTTCTCACTTTAAATTGGAGGTAATAAATTAAAGGTGTATTTAATTGTGTATGACGTTTCATAATTTCTCATGTGGACGTGTATAGGGAGCACAATCAATATTACATATTTTAATTTTTGAAAATATCATCTGAAATTTACTTTCTAATGGAAAATTAATTATATTCTGTTTTATTTTCTTGAATTATATAAACAAAAAAGGGTCGTAAATTTGTTTCAACATTTTCACAAATATATATTAAATGATAGGAATCAGTTATCAATATTTCTCTTTTTTCCTTTCTAGTTTAATTCTGTTTTGCATAATTTCGGCAATAATTTACAATTCTAAATAGTATTCATATTATACTTTCTTGTTTATATATTTCTCCAACCAAAATTTGATATATTTCAAAGCGTAAACGTCGTTCCTTTCTTTTCATGATTTGGTCATAAATTCAAAGTACATTAAGGTATAAGAAATTTAGATTTTTCTAAATTACGGCTAAAATTTATATTCTGAAACATTTGGCATCATATACTCTCGTGTTTACTTTATATATTTTTATTTAGCCATAGTTTAAATTTTCCGGAATCTACATTTAGTACTTTTTTAAGCATATTTGGGTATTACTGATTTTACACACGTGGTCTTTAATTGAAAGAGCGTTCAATTATGCACAATTTATATAATTTAATTACGGCTAACATTTATATTCTGAAACGTTCGGCATTTTATCATATATTATTTAATATGCTTATTTATATACAGTAGGAAAAAAACATCTATCTAAGTTATTTAAAAGCAACTGTTTGTAGATGTCAAGCGTTAGTATCTATTTCTGTTTTTCATCATGCGGTCTTAAATTATAAAAGCGTTGGAAGAGGCAGGACATAATTTACTAACGTTTGGCATAAATTTAAACTCTCAAATATTCGGCATTCAACTCTGTATTGGTTATTTGATCTATACATGTTTAAATTTATTAAACAAAAAGTAAATCTTGTTATTGCAAATAATGTCAAGCTTTAACTAATAAATTTATTTGTCCTCTTGACGAACGAAATTCCATATGATGTGCAATATACAATATTAATTTTTTTTACATTTCAGCTAAAAAAATTCTCAAATTCTTTAAGTAAAGATTTATTGCTTTAAATAAACATCTCTCCCAATGTATGTTTCCAGTCTGATATCAGAAATTAGGTTTGCTATGCTGTTTTAATGATAAACACCGTTGGATTGGTGTTTATTGCAAACTCGCAAACTTGATCATATAATTGTTATCACCACTCGCGCAATCATCGATTGCTTAATTTTATATCTTACATAATGATGGCGAAAGTTTCAGAAAGTTCATATTCGTGACTGCATAGAAATGGTATAGCCGAAAATTTCAGTCAATTAATTAATCTTAAAATGTGCAAAAGACGATATTGTCCAGATATACGGGATGTGTGATATCCATGCCGACCAGAGCGATTGATGCCTTTCGAAGCCGAAGTTTTGCTTGAATCTCGTGGCGACTGATATGAATCGAAACCATGTGTTAACTTTAAATACATGATGACAGAAATTCACCAAGGCAGCTGATTGTCCTTTAACTATTTGTGACCAATATGTATCAAAAACCGTGTTTGGCCAATAGCTGACGATACAAAAAAAAAGATCGAAACTGGATTTTAATGAAAAAAAAAAAGGTTGAATACTATCGATCTAGACAGGAGATGGATTAAAGACACGTGATAACTGATATTTATCAAGACCGATATTTGAATAAATCTACGCGATAAAAGCCATCTATCAAGATCGCAAATTGATTTAAAACAGCGTAAAAACTAATATGAATCGAGATCCGTCTTCATCTAAAAATACACATTGTTATTGAAGTTTGTCCAAAATTACGAGATCAGCAATGCCTATCCACACGAGATTCGTACTAAAAACGCGTCATGATCGATTTCAATCCAAGTTGGAGTTTTATCAAAATATTGAGGTATTTACCCAAAATCAATTGATGCATGATATATTTTGAGACCGGCGATTGACTCATAATTAACAATGACTGAAATCGATTGAGAATTGAGATAGAACTAAAATAAATGAGGTCTGATTTCGATCTACATGTGCGTTGGACCAAATAGATTATTTTGTCTTATACTGATGAATCCAGAGTTTGACTCAAAATGCTCAATATACGATATCGATGCCGGAGTTTGACCGCATATTCATGATGCCTGATCGACAGCGATTTGTGACTAATGTACGCTAGGGCTGGAATTCAAACAATAATAGTCAATTATTTAAATCAAGTTTGCATTCTTGATAAAATAACACCTGACCCATTATGTACATACATTTTTCAATCATAATAAATAATAATAATAATAATAATAATAATAATAATAATAATAATAATAATAATAAAAATAAATAAATAATAAAATAGCAAACTTTATTTAAATAATATTTAACGCCGCTCGCGCAAGCAGAGTGTGTATTTGATAATTGGGATGAGTGAAATCAATCGATAAAGAAGTTTTAACAAAAATAAACGTATACTGAAATAATTCTACACAGGAGCTAGACAAAAAACACAACATAACTGATATCGATCATGACCCATGTATGGCCAGAGGCACGTAATGAATGACATAAATCGATCTAACCTGCTGATAAACTAAAATTACATTCAGAATTAATTCGAACGAGAACGGAGTTTGAAAAAATACGTGCTAACTGATATCGATCAAGACGTTATTAAAATGAAAAGATTGATGACTGTTTTTGATCGATAACGGGAGTATGACGAAAGAATAATGAATCAGGATTAAGACAAATAACACGTTATGTGAGAAAGCGCTTCAGGCCGGTTTTCGACTTAGAAACAAACGAAGACTGATGTCGATTGGGAGCAGAGATTTGCCCATAACATGCTTTAACTGGTATCGATCGTGCCTGCTGATTTACCGAAACTACGTGATCATTGGAAACCAAAAATTACCAAATATACGTGGTCGCTAATATCATTCGAGACATTATTTTGACAAAAATAACGCGATGACTGATATCGATTAAAATTAGTGTTGGCCCAATAGTGCGCTATAACAGATATCTACCATTATCGATTTGTGAAAATTCATGATGACTGATATCTATCGAGAATTGATAACGATAAAAACCGAAGTTTTACCAAAAATCAATGATGACCGAAATCGATCGGAACCGGAGCTTAACTAAAACACGTTATAACTGTTATTGCTCGAGGCCGGAGGTTAAATGAAATCTCGTGAAAACTGACATAAATCGAAATTGGATATTGACCGAAATTATTTAGTGACTTATATCCACACAGACCGGAAATTGAACAATAATAGGCAATGACTGACTAGAATAAATGAGAACTGCTATCGATCTTGACACGAGTTTAAGCAAAACGCGTGATGGTTGATATCGATCGTGACCAAAGTGTGACCATAGGTAAGCAATGAAGGATATCAATCAGAATTTTTACCAAAATTAAGTGAAGACTAATGCCAGGCGTGATCAGAGTTTGACCAAAAAGCACGATAAGACAGGAGATTGCCCAAAAAGTGATTAATGACATAGACTCAGATCAGATTATGCCGAAAAGTAAATGATGATTGATATCGATCTAGAGGATAGTACGAACGAAATCATTTTATGAGGGATGGTAATTGACACTGGAATTTAAACAGAAATACGTGACGACTGATTTTGATCGGGAGCGGAGTTTTACAATTAACAAATTTTAACTGGTATCGTTTGAGACCGCAGTTTGACCAAAAATTAACACATAAATTTGACCAAATATATGTGATGAGAGATTTGGATCAAAAAATAAGTTTGACAAAAAAGCATGATTACTAATATTATTTTAGACAGGAGTTTATATGAAAGTTCGTGATGAGTAATATCGATGGCGAGCAAGGATAGTAAAAATATATATGAAAATTCATAACGTATAGAAGCGAGCCATGACCATGAACCAAATGTTGAATGATATCGATCAACAAAGGAAATTCACCAACGACATGGGATAATTGAAACCCATCGATACCGGTGTTTGACAAAAGTAAATAATGACCGATCTAGATCGGATATTTATCAAAAAACATGAGATGACAGATATCGATCTAGACCATAGTCTGACGAAAACATTGATGACTAATATCGATCAAGACGGAAATATGACAATCATTTAGGCCGGAGGTTCATGATATATACGTGATGAATAGTACCGATCGGAAGTGGAGATTTGCTACTACCATGTATAAATTGTTATCGATCGAAGCCAAAAATTGATGAAAATTACATAATAATATAAATCGTTCGAGATGGAGATTTACCAAAATACGCGATGACTGACATTGATCCAGTGTGGGGTTTGCAAAAAAACCGCAAGATAACTGATGGTGATCGAGAGTACAGTATAAAAAAAATGATGACTGACTGACAAAAAACGCCCAAATCCAATATTTTTATAAAAAATAATTTATGACAGATATCGGTCTTTTACTAAAACTACATTATGACTGATGTCAGTCTAGACCGGAATTTTACCGAATTCCTGCGCACACTTGAATATATCGATACCTAAATTTACTGGAAAATACAATAGGACAATTATCGCACGTAAGCGGTGCTTGACCAATGACTTTTTGATGACTTATACCTATCCAGTCATGAGTTTGGCCAATAGTAGGCGATGACTGAAACCAATCGGTACCTAAGTTTGACTAAAAATAAGTGAGGACTGATTTCGTTCAAGTCAGGAGTGGGACGAAATGCACACGTTTGTTAATATCGATCGTAACCGGAGTTTGCAAAAACACATTTAATAAATTTCATTGATCGCGACAGGAGTTTGAAAAAAATACTTCATGGCTTCTATTGATGAACAAAGGAGTTTTAACAAAAAACTTCAATATTGAGATGAATCCGGACGGGGGCATGGACCAAAATATTTAAGGACTGATGTCGATAAAGACAGCATTTGGACCAAAATAACATGAACAGTGATATCACTCGAGACCATGGGGTCAGCTAAACATACTTCATGACCAAAACACGTGATCACTAACATGGATCAAGACTTCAGTATGGTGAAAAATGTCAGAGAACTGATATCGATCGACACCGATTTTGATCAAAAATACGCGATGACAGGTTTCGATTTAGACTGTTGTTTGAACGAAAACGTGTAAAGACCGATATCGATCTGGACCGAAGTTTCATCAAAAGTACGCAAAAACTGATAGCGATCGAGAGTGAAATTTGACTAAAGGAACGTTAAGAAGGATGCCGGTCGTGACCGTAATTCGACTCAAAATAATTGGGGATTGATTGCAATAGAGACAGAAGTGGTTCAGAAAACACAAAATCACTGATATTTATCGGGACAAGAGTTCCACTAAATTTATGTGATGAATGTTGTTGATCGAAACCAGAGTTTGTCGGAAAACTCTGTATGGCTGATATCGATCATGACTTGTGTTTAGCCAAAAACTTGTGATGGCAGATTTCGATCAATACTGGAATTTTATGCGAAGTTTGATACCGATTGGGGTTTGGGCTTGGCCAAAAGGGTGATGTTTGATAACTATTGAGGCCGCTGCTTACTAAAAATTTGTCAAGAATGATAACGTTCAAAACTGTATTTTAACCAGAAAAAATAAATCATTGATATCGATTACAACCGTCTTAAGACAAAAAATTGCTAACATTGTTCGGAGCAGGAAATTTACAAAAAACAGATCATGATTCATATCGACCGAGACCGGTGTTTAGATAAAAGTTCAAAATGAATGTTTAAGCAAAGATATTTGAAGAATAAAATCAATGGAAACCAGAATATTAGCAAAAATACCTGAGGAATGAGGTCGATCAAGACATCAATTGAACCGTAATCACATGAATACTTATGCCAATTGAGACCCGAGTTCAACAAAACATACTTAATGATTAATGCTGCCCGATACCGTCGAATTTGATACCAATCAACACCGCAGATTCACAGAAAGTAATTGGTCACTGATAACGAACACGACCACTATTTGAGCACAAAAAAATGATTTATATGTCAGTCGAGATTAGAATTTGCACTAAATAAATGAAAGGAAGTATAAACGTACGAAAACGAAAAATGACTGCCTTAAATCAAGTTTTGAATTTTAACCAAGTACGAGATGAACGATTACGATTTGCAACGTAAATTTAACCAAATATATGTGAAGACGCAGATAAGTGGAGATTGGAGATCGAACAAAAGTTTTGTGGACTCCTATCGATTGAGAGAGGAGTTGAAACGTTTAGAAGTTTACTGATATCGATCGGGAAGGGATTTATAATAAACATGATCAATGCATGATACTGAACAAAGGCAGATTTTGGCAAACAAAGCGTGGTGAATAAAATCGTTTTAAACTGGTGTTTTGCCACAAACGCGTAATGAATGACATCGATTGAGAACGAAATACGACGAATTAGTAGTAACGAATGATAACTTTGAAGAATCAAGATCACCCAAAGCACGGTATTTCTGTTGTTGGTTGTGACCGGAGTTGTACCGAAATATCTTATTTTTTATTATTAACTGCATTATTTTAACGACATAAATGTACAGTGGTATCAAATGTAGACAGGTGTGCGAACAAAATTTAATGACTAACTAAAATCAAGACATGCTTACTACACAAAGACGTGATGATCAATAACGAATGCCAACGGACTATTCAATAAAATTATGTGAAATCTGATATCGATAGAAATTGAAATTTCACCAAAAGTTTCCAATCGAAACCAGATTTTGGCAAACAAAGGGTTTGAATAACATCGATTGAATCTCGTTTTTGACCACGAACGCTTGATGACTAATATTGACATAGAAAGAAATTGGATGAAAGACACTTGATGACTGTTAACTATGTCGACTTTAGTTCTGTCGAAAATGCACGAAGAGTGATATAATTCGGACGGTAGTTGGAAAAAAATAAATAGTTTGTGCTATCAATCGAATCCGGAGCCTGGCGAATAGTACTTAATGTCTGATGTCGTCCGAGTCCACAGTTTGACGAAAATTTATTAATTACTAATGTTGATAGAGAATGGCATTTGGCCACGTAATCTTGACGTGAGTGTGACAAAAACACGCGATGTCTGATTTCTGTTGAGAGAGTGGTTTTTTAAAATAAGCAGATGACAGATATAGACCAAGAGCCAAATTTAGGCAAAAACACAGGAAGACTGTTATTTATGAAGAGAGGATTTCGACAAAGCGTAGTTGATGATAAATATTGTTGATCGTTATCGATTAAAGTAGGAGTTTGATCAGGAAAACTTGATGAATGATCTGGATATTGATAGGAATTTTACAAAAAAGCACATTATGACGTTTATTGTTTTAGTTGTTAATTTTACTAATATTTCTTCATACTGACTGATATCTAACGAGACTAGTGTTTGACTAGAAGAATACGGTAAAATATATCGACTGAGAACTAATAGGACCAAGAAGTTCCATCAAATACAGATTTGAAATGGTATTGATTGTGGCCGAAGATAGACAATATACAAATATTGAATGATATCCATAGGAACGGCAGTTCGACCAGAATTTTGGCAGACTGGTGTCGAAAAAATCAGGAATGGAAAGAAAAATTATCAATAAGAAACATGGATTGTGCCCGTATTTTTGCAGAAACATACTGATTTTTGTTACTTTGGGAAACCGGAGTTTGACAAAATAAACCCTATGACAGCAGTTTGGCCGAAATAATCGACGACTCATGTCAATTCAAATTGGATATTGACCAAAAACTTCGTGATGACTGTTAATTATCGAGTAGGTATTTGTAATGAAGCACGTGATCATTCATATCCATCGAGACGTGAGTCTGACCAAAAATACACAATGATTAATTTCTGTCGAGAAAATGGTTTGACAAATATTATATTATAATTGATATATGGAAAGCGGAATTTGGCCGGAAACACGCGATGACTGGTAACTATTGCGAAATGTAATTTAGATCGTGATCAGAGTATTACGAAAAATATTTATTACTGACTACGATCAGGACGGAAGCTGAAACTAAAACACCTTTTGACTTTTATCGAATAAAACATGATTTTGATTAAAATTACGTGAAGACCGATCCCAATAGTGAACGAAATTTGACCGAGAATGGGTAATGACTGATAACAGTCTTACCTGGTATACGATTTTAAGATTATTAAAATAGGTGATGACTGACAACTCTAAAAACAGGACAAAAAGGAAATGGATATTGGGATCAATCGCATCTCGAAACAAGAATTCGACAAAAAATACGTGAGCAGTGATATGGCTCGACACTGCAGTTGAACGAAAACACCCTATGACAGATAGTCAGTTAAACAGCAATTGGACATAAAAAATCTAAGTGTTATGTCGAAAGATTTAGAAGTTTCTGAAAAACACGTTAGGTCTAACAACAGCCTTATTCGTTTTCAGAAGAAAGTAGCGGTGACTCATATCTGTGTCGGGGTGATTTTTGACAAACTATTCGCGACGACTGATTTCTTTTGAGGAAAGTGCATGACCAATAATAGGCCATCGTTTAAATAGATTCAAAGCGTTGTTTAGGCACATAAGGACTGATAACTTTCGAGTTTGGAATTAAGTAAACAAAGATTCAAATTTATCAAGACGAGATTTCGAACAATAATAAGCGATGACTGATATCGATCGAGTTCAAAGTTAAAAAATCATGAATGAGGTATGATCTCGATCTAGTCACATGTTGGAAACACGTGCGCTGGCTGTCATCGTAGGAGAACGGAATTTAATTTAAAATACGAAATAAATGGCGTCCATGCATACCACATTATGACTAAAAGTATAATATGATTGATATCGATCTAGACCGTAATTTGAATAACAATCCACCTACATGATATCGATCCGGTAGTATTTTGTTGAAAAATTAATGACGATTGATAACGATCCCTCGCGTGAAGTCTGATATAGATGTAAAGTTGCATTTAAAAGGAAAAAATGTGATAAAAGATAACTTTCGAAAGAATAATTTTACGGAAAATACGCCAAATGAGATATCGACAAAGATCGGATTTGGACAGAAACTATTGGTGCATAAAATCTTCCGATACCGTAGTTAGATAAGTTATAGTTGATGATCGATATATATATTGAGATCAGAGTATGAATGATGAAAAGGTGAAATGATGTCGATATAAACATTAGTCTATCCAAACTAATTTAGGACTGATGACGATCAAAACAATAAATTATCCAAAAAAATAGATTAATGAGTATATATATATATAAAGAGGATTTTGGTCTAGAATTTATGATGATCAATATCGGTGGAGATAAGTTTTCAACCAAAAACGCGTAATGACTGGCTCCAATCGAGAGCGGAATTAGTTCGAAACACATTATGCCTATGATGTATCGATATAGATTTTTAATAATAATAGTTTAAAAATTAGTAATATATTGAAAGTGTCAAGATAAAATTCAATAGTTGGCAATTGTTTTATTGATTGAAATATTGACAAACTATTGTTTTGACGATAAGGCTGATGGGCGTTTTGAAAGAGAAGTACTTTTAGCAAATTCGTGTTAGTTCCTTCTGTTGGGAATTATATTTCAATTGACAGCATAGAATCGATTAGAGTTAGGCTCGTAAAGATTGAGAATATCACTGCCGTGTGCAGGATTTTCTGCCTTGAATTGAAATAATTTGTGACTTTGTTAGAAGACGAGGAAAAACCAGCTTCAGACATTGGCAATCAAATTTCTACTTCATTAATTTTCGAGTCTGCGTTAAATAAGATGGACTAGGATAGAATCGACAAGTGAAAGGCGTGTGAAGAGTTTTAATATGACCATTTGTAGAAATCCAAAACAGCATGGATGAAATGTATGTGCTAGTGCACATTCATTTCTGGCTTACTGATTCTACAGATAGTAAAAAGTTAAGGCAGCAGAAAAATTGACAATTTTAAATAGTCTTCCGTACCCTATGTCCTTCAGATCAAAAAATGAAATTATCACATGTTTGCGAAACTCACGTTTTTTTTCAGATTGAACGTAAGAAACAGATAGATAATTTCAGATAATGTAAAATTAACCCAATAATTTAACAAAATTGAGGAAATTAGTGTGAGCACAACAAGGGTTTACATAATAAAGAAAGGCATATAAAGTTTGCACTATACAGCTTATCTATTCAACTAGCTAATGTGCTGTAAAATTCAAACTGCAAATGATAGAAACAATTATAGAGCTTTTCTCTCTCATCACTTCAACAATTAAAAGAGATCATGTCCGGAATTTTTTTTACGTATTATGTTTAGTAATTGATCATACATAAGTTAAACTGTAGACAATGAAAATAGTTTATCTGCAAGCTTTCGAAAAGCAGACCTCCCCTGTCCCTATACCATAAAAATTCTTTCTCAAATTCATATAAAAACCTGTCCATTGTTATAGGTAGAACTTTTATTGCAATTTATAAATCTTCTACACCATCAAAGGTGTAATGCCAAAAGTTTTAACTTCGATTCATTGGTTATCCCTAGGATTTCAACAAGTATCGGAGCGATAAGTTTCTTTTCGCCTAGTCTACAAATTAGGCACGTCGCTTTAGACTCGAAACGTCAGAAATGGTCATCCACTTATTTAATAATTGTGTTAAGTGCTTACAATCGCCAATTATTCTGCAATAATTGCTCTGCCAAATATCCTTATTTTATTTAAATTTTCTAACGAATGCTCAAAATAACGTCGAAGAAATCTAACACCTGATATCTGAAGCGCATTTTTCCTTGTCTTCTAACAATCTGATATCCGTTCGACTAAAGGCAGCAAATCCCGCACATAGCACTGATATCATGACACTCCTCGTCTTATTGTAATCATAGCGATACTAGTCAATTGAAATTTATCTCTCTTCAGGAAGAACCAAGAAGAAGTTGTTGAACGCACTTTCCTTTTCAAATTCTATCAGCCTCGCCGTTATTAACATTATCGTTAAATATGTTTTTAATTAATATTTCACTCTAATTTACTATCTCTTCTTTTGAATTGTATATTGACCTTTTTAATTGTGGGACCCAATGACCATTATTGCCAAATAAAAATTTATTATTATCATATTATAATTATTATTATAATATTATTAATTAATATTATTATTATTATTATTATTATTATTATTATCATTATTATTATTATTTTATTATTATTATTATTATTATTATTATTATTATTATTATTATTATTTGCAGAACACAAAGAACACACCCCTTTCACTGATCTAATTTGTGCGGCGCTAACGTTTCAAACAGAACCTTCTTAATTGAGTTTTAAATAGCAATTGCATATTCCAAGATGGGCACTATCCAAATAATGTGACTTTCCGAAGAAGCCGTACAATGGAGAGTCGTATCAAGAAATAATCAAAAGAAATAATTTGATAAGGGTGTGAAGAATTGATCGAGTCAAACATATCAATAACGAGGTAATAATCTGCAGTTGATAGAAAGTGGACGGAGTAGGATTATCGGGGATTTAATGAATGGCCGATTCTGCTAAGGTGAGAGTGCAAAGATTGCTCTAGCCGAGTGACTCTAGATGAGAAAGGGTTAGGCGAATTTGAATTGCTGAAAACTATAACCATGTAAGAAATGATGAAATGATTCGCACATCGATCGAGGTACTGCCGCCATCGACAAATAATATACATCATTCATAAATGTAACTAATTATCTTTGAATTAAAGTGGCACAAAATTAAAAACGCAGTGAAACATGCAAAATTTACTTGCTTATTTTTGCTTTATATTCTCAAAAATTTCTCAATAATTTATATACTTATATATATATATATATATATATATATATATATATATATATATATATATATAATACTTGGATTATTTTGATATTCTAATCCATCATACGTCACTTTATATATTTACATAAAACAGCAATTAATGTAAATCAAATCTAAACGATATCAAATATTCGCAATATTATCTTACATTCAAAGATACTTCATGTATACACAATTTATTGGTATGAATAACGGCTTAAATTTTTATTCTGGAACTGTCGGCATTATCCTTATTTAATTTTACTTGGATTTATTACTGTAGCATTTCGTAAATCGATTGAATTTTTTTCCCTAACCAAAAATTAATGAATGTAAAACTTTTTTCATCCGAGAATCATAACTACAACATACATTTGGTTCATGCGCATTTAGTTTTTCTAAATTTGAGCTAATATTTATTATCTGAAATGCTTTCATTACGTTCTGTTTTATATAATTGGATTTTTATACTACCCGAACCAAAATGAAATTAATGCCAATTATAATTCGATATTAATTTTTTTAAATAATTTTTATTTATATTAAATAAATTTCAGATTGTTCTTTGAATTTAAGACCACATGATAAGAGCATAAATATTAATTAATTTGATTGGTTATTCTCTTTCCTTTATGTCGTCTTCTAACTTGAATGGTCTTTCAAAGAAGAACAACCAATTTGTTTCAATTTGGACTTTCAATTTAATCTGAAAATTTCAGCATGATATCCCATCCGATTTACTTGTATTATTTATAAATAGCGATCTGAAAAAAAATATTCGTAATAGTCTTTATTGTTTGCATAAATTGTTCATTTTAAAATTAAACGTACATTAAATTATGCAATATTTATTTCGAAATAATGAGTGGTCAGTATGCACAAAACGAATGTGCTCGATATAGTACTTACCATTCATGCTGTCTTTGGTTTATCTTTCTAGTCATAATTGCGCTACTTTTTAAATAGGTGCGCGGCACCTAATACATAATTCCTGTGCATATTAGATCAAGCATTCCTTCAAATATGCTCACGATAACGATTTATAAATGTCAAATAGACGATATTTCTGGCTTTTATCATTTGGATAAAATTTCAAGAAACATTCAAATATACTCAAATATCTGTTTAAATGTAAATTTTGATAAATTTAGCAATATACATTGTCTTTTTAACACGGATTACTTGTACTCAGAACATCGTACACCTGTCTATGTATTTACAGTCTAATATTTTGTAGACCTTGAGGCGTAGTCAATGTTTATTTTGTTCTTTATGTGGTACCTATTCAAAATCCATTCAAGTAGGCACAACATGTTTTCCAAAATCTCAGTTGATTTATTTTCAGAAAAATCCGTCTTTCTATTTTGCTTTGTTTAATTGAATAATATATATTCGAATTGATCTCACAAGTATTGCATTATTTATTCAACCATCAACATTTGAATGTCAAATCTTTATCTTTATTTCTTTTGTATTCCATGTGATCTTAAATTCATAGAACATACTGGTAAGCATAATATATCTGTATAGAAATTTCGCTTAAGTTTATATACAAAACATGTAGGCAGCAAATTATATGTATATTTATTTTTTCAATTATATCCAGCGGATCGTATATCTATCTAAATATTCATTTATCGAACATAAAATGTATGTCAAGCATTTATGTATATTTCTTGTTTTCTTCATGTTGTATTAAACTCAAAAAACAATGAAATGTGCAACGCTATATTTTTACAAATTTCGGCTAGAATTTTCATTTTGAAACTTCTCTTATTATATTCTTTATAGTTGGTTGTGGCTGTAATTTATAATTTGTTGAATGCGACATTACATTCTATTTGGTTAACGCGTTTCTTATCCAACCACATTTAAAGTTGGTGAATCAATTCCTCAACCCGAAGGAAGCAAATGTCTAAATTTGAACGACAATTCTCCTGAAGTTAAACAACATTCGAATGTGCAGAATGTGTTTTTTAATACATCGGATAAGATTTAGTTTCTGAAAATTCTGGCATTTCATTCGCTTTTCTATACTTGGTTTTTATCTACTGAACACATTGCACATATGTTTATAGAATTCCCTGACCACCAATTATTACATTTCAATATTTAATCGATATTTACCTTTTTCGTTATGTGGATTTGTATAACAAGAATATTAAGATATATGCAATCGTATATTATAAATATTGGTTAAAAAGAATATTTAGAAAAATTCGAAATTAAATTATATTTAAGAAACTGTGCTATTGTGAGCATTTTGACTGAGTGCGTGGTGAGAAGCTTGATGGTGGAACGGTTAATTCCGTTCCATGACGTAACAGTCAAAGAAGATTAGATCGTACCTCATTTCAAGTAATTAGTATGAACAATGTTGAAGCCTTAGGTAAAAAGGGAGGAATCCACACCCAACCAGTAAGAAGACAAACTCGATGTGTACTCGAAAAAGGGGAATTAATCTAATCTTTTTGAGACTGATAGTGCAAAGCGTCTACACGCGAACCCAAATCGCGGAGATTTAACATTTGAAGTTTGAACAACGCAACCACTGAGTATATCCAAATCAACAATTATATGACCTAAAGGCTTTACTGAAACTTCTGATTTTCCTTATGTGGTCTAAAATTTAAAGAGCATTCAAATATGCTCAGTAAGCTATTTCTAAATTTCAGCTATAGATTATAATCCGAAGCATAATTTATTTTATTCTGTTATGTTTATTTGGTTTATCTATATCCTGAGCAGAACGAAAATCTGTTTAATATTCTCCCCAACTAACATCTAATGGAAATGTAAGCATAATCCATATTCTTGTTTTTCATCATGTAGACATAAATCAAAAGAATGTTTAGGTAATGCTATTTTTTTAATCAAAACATCGGTAGTAATATACGTTCAGAATTAATCGTCAATTATTTACTATCTTATTTTTATTGATGGTTTATTTAGATGTGCATCATCTATGTAAATTTCAACTAGGATGTATATTTTCCCAATTTTGGCAATATATTCCTTATGGTAAACACGAATTACATGTATTACACAGATCAAACAAACGACTATAAGTTTCCGAAATAAAAATTATTGGTTTTCGAGGCTTAATCGATGATTCTGTCATGCCTTAAGTGGTATTAATTTAAAGAATGTTTGAATATGTTCAGTCTGATTTCCTAAACTCCAGCTACATATGATTTTCTAAAATACACGTACCTCTCTTTTGTCTTGTTCACTTGAATAAATTGAATTCCAGGTGGCGGTATTTCTGTGTCATTAAGCAATCAGCCACTAAATTATGAACGTACAATCTTAATCTATATCGCTCTCTCTTATCAGGTGGTCTTAAATACAATAAACATTCAGGTAACCAATCTATTTGTTAAAAGTTTATGCTAAAACCTGTATGTATACATAATCTTGGGCGACATAATATATATCTTGTTTACATGAATTATTCACAACTAGCAGATTGTAAATATCTCAACGTTTTTTTCCAACCTATTGAATTCAACTATATTGGTTAGGTCGTTTATGCGGATTCAATCAGAATTTATTATTAATTTATCATCCAGTCGAGACATAACTATACCTAATTCTGCAGTCAAATTGTTCATTTATACAGTCAGTCCTACAATCAACGTCTTCAACCCATGATAATCCATTTGTATACTACACACACGTGCTTTATTTTTAATCAGTTATATATATTAAAAGCGCATCTATTAAGTAAAACAATTTTTTTAATATTTAACGTTTATATTAACTTCTGCGGCTCGAGGTCTGCATTGGTCATTGTGTTGACTGCATTATCCTAATACGGACGCTTCTGCGAGGACTTCCTGTTGAATGAATGCCAGCCACAAAATATGACCCTCGGTACATACTTAGTTTCATATGGGCTATTGCTACACAACCAACGTATATAAGATGTCATTTTTAAGGGAATTTTCTGTTTTTCTTCAAGTGGTATTAAGTTCAAAGAACAGTCAAATATTTAAAGTTCATTTTTCTAAATTCCGGCTAAAATTTCATTTTCAATAATCTATTATATTTAGGTTGTTAATGCTCAAACCGATCGCTCTTCTTCGAAATAATTTCAAAAGAAAATTTATTGTTCTCGAAACATAATAGTTATTTATGTTTTACATGATATTGTCTTAATACAATTAACATTACTATTTTCAAAATCTATTTTGAAATCTTGGGCTATAATTTTACGTTTGTTATTTTTGTTCAAACATATTTGACTATGATTAATCGTTTCCCCTACATAGACTAAAGAAATTCCAAAACTTATTCTAAATTCCTCTTTGTCATTATGCGATCTTCAGTTCATAGAAAAAAGAGATACACACATTATTTTTTGAAATTTCAGATAAGATTTATTTTCGGAATTTTTTGCATTTCATTCGGTCTTTCTTACCTTCGAGCACACTGCAAATCTGTTTTTTTAATTCCTCATACAGAAATTAATTGGTTTTAAATATTCATCTCTATTTCTGATTTGCATTATGTCGGCTTAATAAAATTAACAGACCTATGGGGGAAATCAATTACCCGCATCTTCGGATATAAATTAAATTATGTCAATTTCTACATTATATTCAATTTTATTAGCTTTATTTATTTTTGTTTACACAAATTTAAAATAATTGTATTAATTCTTTAACCGTTATTGAAATAATTTCAATTACAAATCGAAATTTCTCTCTTTTATCATGCTGACTTAAATTTATAAAACATTCAGATATGTACAGTGTATTTTTTGAAATATGTGATATTATTTTATTATTATTTGGTGCCACTTGTTTTTATTATCTAGAATACTGCCAGTTTAGAATTTTATTTCCTCATATTGCATTTAATATGTCATTCATTAATCAATAATTTCGTTTATCATCAAGCAACATTCTATTTAAACAATTAATGTGAAGGGAATCTTCTTCTCTAAATGTAGGTTAATATGTATATTTCAAAACATTCGGCATTATATTTATTAATGTTTACTTGAGTAATTTATATTTAGCATTATGTATAGCTGTTCATTCGTATCCCAAACAACCTTTAGCAGACATGAAGGATTTATCGAAAATTTTCTTTTAGTATGTGGGGTCCCACATACAAAACAAATTCAAATATGCATAATTTGCTTTTCAAAAGTTCACTCATAATCTATATTAAAAATCTTCCTCATTTTGTTTTCACTTGTTTACGTCAATTATTTATATCCGAGCTAATCGTACATATGTCTAATATATCGCCGCCCAACATTTAATGCGCGTGAAGACAGAATCGATATTTTAGTTATTAATCGCGTGATCGTATTTGGAAATAACATTCAGGTATGCACAATATACCTATCAGTTGTTTTTATTTAAAATTACGCGATTAAAAGCAGAAATATCGAGTATATTTGGAGATTCCTTAAATGTTGGGAAAATAATCAAACAGATGTACGGTCTGCTCACATATAAAAAGTTCAGGCAAACAATTGACAATAAAATGAGGAAGGTTTCTGAAAGTAATTTATAGCTTAAATTTTTAAAACCAAGTTTTGCTTAACTTAACCAATATGGAATAACAGAAATTGCGTTAAATGTTTCATGTCTGCTAATGTTTGTTTGAAAAATGGTCGGACGGATATATAATGTGCTAAAATTAAATACTTCTAGTGAAGAATATAGAATATAATGCTGGATATTTCCAAATATGTATTTTAACTGGAATTTAAAGAAGAAAATTTTAGCCGGCAAATTCTGGCCAGTACATGATGAGTTTTCAATAAGGACGAAACCGGTCTACTAGATGAAATGCCTTTTCTACACTATACAATTATAACTTTGTACCTGCATATGTAAGTAATTAATGGGTCAGGTGTTGATATCGCCAAATTGGCCGCTTTCTCGTTGAGATTTTTTAATTCAACCAAATCCTTCGATTATTCATGTAATTTACAAACTAGGAGCCATATCAAGTGCAGCCGAAATAGTTATTTATATTTTAAACAATGAGAAGTTATATTTATAGCTGAATCTAATGTCGATATAAAAATTATTTTAAATTTCAATGAATTTATGTTTATTGAAATTACCACCATTTATGTCGATCTTCTAAATTGACATATTTTACTTAAACAAATCTATTGATTATCTAAGTTAGTTTCAATTTAGGAAGGCCTAACTTTTAGCATGAATCTTTATTTATAATTCAAGTATTGCGAGGTTACATTTAGTCGTGTATCAATTAAACGTGATAAAGTTTTCTCAATTTTAGTGCTTATATATTTTTGTAAATTATTGCCATATTTGTCCATTTTATCCATACGGATTTATTATATCAAACAAATCGTTTGACTATCGAAAGAAATTCATAAGGAGGAACAAATTCATGTGCAACCCGGATCGTTATTTATACTTTAGTCAACTCGAGTTCCATATAATCATGGATCTCAAATGCAGAATTTTTTATACAATGTTTTGAATTTAGCGATAATATTGTCCGTCAGTTACATTGAGAATTTTTATTTCAAACGAATAGTTTGACTATCGAAGTAAATTACCAATCAGGAACAGAATCGGTATTTACATTTTAGATAATTCAGAGTTACATTTAAACACGCATCATATATACATAATAAATATGTCTAAATTTCCATAATATAACATTTTGTGAATATATCGCCATTTGTGAGCATATTCTTCATTCGGATTCTTTAATTCATACAAATGCTTTCTAAGTTTAAGCACATTTCCAATGACGAACTAATAAATGTGCAGCTGTATAAGTTATTTACAATTCTAATCATTCAGTGTCATCCATAAAAAAATGAAATATTCGCCAACGACTATTCTAAATTTACGTCGAATTACATTTTCTGAAACTGTCCTCATTTTTGTTCGTATAATGTATTTGGATTTTCTAATTGAAACAAATCGTTATACTGTATAAGTAAGTTATTTTCCAACTAGTAGTTGATGAGCATTCTTTGTCTATATTTATCTTTGAAATGATGCACAGTTACCTATTTAAAATGAATCCAAATTTTCAAAATCAATTTTTTTAAATTTCCTATGATATAAGATTTCATAAACCTGTCGCGGTTTTTATTCATCATTTCCATTCGTATTTCATAAATCAAACAAAATTATTTGTCAATTTAATTTAATTCTCAGTCAGGAAGTATTTAATGTGCAGCCTTAAGCTTTATTTATTTTTTAATAAAAGCGAAATTACATTTAAATATAATTCAATTGTGCAGAATCATATTTGTTTCTTACTTTCTGTAATATAAATTTTCTGAAATCCTCCAATTTTTTTCGATTGTTTCCATTCGTATTTTCTAATTCAATCAATTAGTTTCACTACCTTAGTAAATTCCAAACCAGGAACTAATTCTTGCGCGGTCAAAATGGTATTCTTATTTTGATTATTCCGTGATACATTTAAAATCAAATGAAACTTGAGCACACTGCTTTTTTTCTAATTTACGTTAAATCACATTTTGGATATGAAGGCGTGTTTTTTCAAGAAATTCCCATTTGACTTACATTATTCAAACAAATATTTTATATAAATAAGTTATTCTCCTACCATGAAACATTTAATTGATGTATTTAATCGATATTTATATCTTTGTTGCGTTACATTCAATGTGGAATCCATTATGCAAAATCACTTTCACTTTTTTTCCATTAAATTAAGGTTTATAAAAATTTCGATATTATTGTCCAAGTTTCCATTCGGCTAACATAATTGAAATAAGTCCTTTGCCTATCTTAGAAGTACATTTTCCGCCTTAATTGAAATTTTTATTTTTGATCAGGTAGTACCAGATTGATTGATCAACTAAATGTTGAAATTCAATTTGTCTACATTTTTTTACTTATATATTCTGAAATTTTAAATTATTATCTGGCTAATTTTTGGATTAATTTTATTCTAAATAATCATAATTCTATCAAAGTAACCACACAAATTCGGACTAGGTATTTTGCATCTTTAATCAATATTCATATAATAGAGTATGTGGTGTTTCACAGAAAAATTTTTCAAACGAGAAGTTCCGTTATCCTTAATTTGATTGAAATGATATTTTTCAAAATTTCGACATTTTTATCTCAAATTTTGATTTGAATATTGCAATTAAAACAGTTCGTTTTTTCTATAAATCAATAAATGAAATGGGATTGGTGTTTACTTGAAGCTCGCAAACTTGATTTAAAGAATTTTTACCACCACCCGCAAAATCAATTATTTTTTAATTGTATTGCCTGTATATGTATACGTGGCGAAAGCTACGAAAAGCTAATGTTCGTGACAGCATAGAAATTGTGCAGCCGGCATTTCCAGTCAAGTTCAATGTATGCGAGACTGCTAGATGTTGGACCTGCATATCTAACATTGATTTCCATAAATATGCATTGTCGTCGTACTCTAATGAGGATAATGGCAGGTCGAAACACGTCGGTGCGTTGTGGCTGGCGGTAGTTTTTCTATGTTGTTCGATGACTGTTTAAAAAAATGGGGCAGATATTTACTTCAAGCTCGCAAGCTTGATTTGAAGAATTGTTGCCACTACCTGCTTTATCAATTATTTTTTTAAATTTTTTTCGTTTCTTCATTTTATTGATTCCTCATTCAGGGAGTTTGAAGGCTTTATTGTTTAACATATTCTCGAGCATGCGTAACTACAATTTGAATAAAGTCAATAAACTGCAATTTATTTTACCTAATTTCCAAGAAATAATATTTTTTGAAAATTTCGCTATTATTGTCCGATTACTTCATTCATGTATTGAAATTCAAACTAATTTTAATTCACTTACCAAGAAATAGGCAATATGCAGCATTGTTCGATATTTATAAGCCGGAAAAGGCCCTCTATCTACAAAATATATCAAATATGCATAAAAAATCTTACTAAATATCCGTGAAAATATAACTTCTGAGACTATCGCCATTATTCTCCATATTCTAAATTTGGATTTATTATTAAAATCAATACTTTATCTTAACTTTAATATCCCAAAAACGAGAAATTAATAAAGCAAGCGTACGCGATATTCGTATTTTTTATCAAAGTGTGTGACTTTATAAAAAATAACATAATTGAATAATCAATTTTTATTCATTTTTATGAAATTGCATATATTTAATTTTTCGCCATTAGCATAGGATTGCTTTTTAGATTGTTTTATTCTAACAAATCTATATTCAGATTTAAGCAATTCCAAAACCACCAACTAGTAAGTGTGCAGCCTTTATCTAATTTATATTTTTGGTCATGAAGTGAATCATTCAAGGTAGAATCCAAGTTGAAAAATTATATTTTATTAAATTTTTGCACTTCTTATCCAAAATTTCTATTAAGAACATTTACAAAAAGAACACTCTTTACTTATGCTTCTCGTCAAAATGGAAATTCCAAATAATCAACCTTAATCGATATTTACTTCAAAGATGTATCAAATATGACCTTTCAGTTTTTCAGAATTAGATATATCGTAATATTTGAAACTGGACTCGATATTCTCTATTCGGTGTTTCAATCAAACAATATGTTTCTCAATACAAATAAATCTGCAGTTAAGTACTCGGAAATGTGCATATTTTATCGTTTTTTATTCCTCTTATCAAGTGGTTTTAGGTTTAGATATGAATCACATATGCGCTGTAAGTAATTCTAAATTTTGTTAATCTCGGTGTTGTGAATCTAATCTCATTATTCTCCTATTTCTTTGTTGGGATTTTGTAATTCAAGCAAATTATCTGTCTATCATTGTAATTCCGCTACCACAAAATAGTTAATAAATATTTACATATTTGAACCTCAGATGTTACCTTCAAAAATGTTTCAAATATGCGCAAACAATTATTCTAAATTTTTATTAGGTATTGCGCACTTAGTAACAACGTAGTTCAATTATGACCATAGGGATAAACCAAAGACAGCATTAACAAAAATTATAATCTCGTGCACATTCGTTTCGTGCTTACTGGCGACTCATCAGTAGTAGACAGTATTACGCCCTTTACCCAATGTATATTTTGGTGAGAAATGTTAGAAAATAGAACGGTACAATCACTTAGATTATTGAATAAACCTGTATAAGGGAAGCTAAAATCATATAAGGTCTCCACAATGCGACTTTTATGCTAATTCATTCTATATAATATATATACTGAGTCTGTATAAGGTTCCCACACTATGGTTATTGTGTCAGTACCAGATACCAACTTTATAGTACCGGAAAGGAACATGGTACTAACACTATTGTTGCCGAGTCGGTATATGGTACCAACACGATGGATTCTAATGCATGCTCTAGTTCACCAAAATTAAGAATTAAGACTGTTTCGGAACACTTGTTTCCGCAGTAAACCCAAACACACTGGCCTTGATCTATATCACTTAACATTTTTCGCGTTAATCATGACATCATTCAATTAGATATGTAACAGTTAGAAACTGTTTGTTGTGGAGATTTAAAATATATTTTTTTATGTATTAGGTGTTGCATAACTAGTTAAAAATTATTTTAATTATGACTAAAAGGATAAACTAAAGACAGCATGAACGAAAAGTATAATCCCGTGTACATTCATTCCGTGCCAACTGGCGACTCATCAGTAGGAGCCGACATTACGTCATTTACCCATTATATATTTGGGTAAGGAATGGGGGAATATAAGAGGGTACAATCTCATTGACAAATGTGTAAACCTGCAGAAGTAAGGCTAACCTCATATAAAGTCTCAACAATGTGACTTCTACGCTAACTCTCTCTTTATAATATATATACCGAGTCTGTAGATGATAACAACATTATGGATATTGTGTCAGTACCCGATATCAACATTATAGTACCGAAAAGGTGCCTGGTACGAACTCTATTGTTGTCTTGTCGGTACATGGGGCTAACACAATTGATTCCAATGCAAACTATAGTTCACTTAAATTGAGAATTACAACTATTTATAAACACAAAAATAGTTTTAAAACCATGTACCTTTCGGTTCTATATTGTTATTAGTGGGTACTGATACAATAGCCATAGATTTAGTATCCTTTACATACTCAATATATATATATATATATACATATATATATATATATATATATATATATATATATATATATATTATAGAGTGAGTTAACATCTAAGTCGCATTGTCAAGACTTTATATGGCGTTAGCCTCACTTTTGTAGGTTTACTCATTCGTCTAGGAGATTGTACCATCCTATTTTCCCACATTCCTAACCCAAAAATAGAGTTGGTAAAGTTATAATACCGGCTCCTACTGATGAGTGGACAGTAAGCACGGAAAGTATGTGCCCGAGATTTTACTTTTCGTTTATGCCAACTTTGGTTTATCCTCCTGGTCGTAATTGCACTAATTTTTCACTATGTGCGCAACACCTAATACATAATTGCATATATATTAGTTATCCGCCACAAACAGTAATTATTCTAAATGACCGTGAAATTAGACTTTCTGGAAATGTTCTACACTCACTTTATCCCAAATATTTAGTTCCATCAAATATTTTCCTTAACCTCAATTTATAAAATGTACAGTCTCGATCTATACTAATATTTTTGATTATTAATTATATATTGATTGTTGAAATAAATGTGAATATTCTGATTTTCGACATTTTTTTAAATATATTCTAATAATGTTTACATTTTACTCCCAATTCTCCACTCATTTTAAAACATATAATTTGTACTCAATGGCTTCTCTATTCCCGAACTATTAAATATGCCGTCATAATTGACATTTATATTTTCGAAAATTTTGTATTACATTCAAAGTTAAATCATATTTGAACATTCAATTATTCTTAATTTATTTGAAATGAGATAGTATAATATTTTTTTCGTAATTATCCGTCTACCCTTTATATTTATTTCAATAAAGAAATATATTTTCTCTCAACGTCATTCTCGAACGATGACTCGTATATGTTTTGCTTTAAAAATTATTAATATTTTTGATCATGCGGTTCATTATTTAAAGAGGTTTTAAAAGTGAAAATTATTTATTTCAGGATTTCTGCGAATTTTTTATCCCAGACATGCCCTAACAAATAACTCCTATTTTTGCCACATTAATGAATAATTAACTTATTAAACGTGTAAGATAATATAGAAAAAATATTTTGTGAAATATCGACTTTAAAATCTTGCGTACAATTATATCTGCTGAAACCTTTATTATGTAAAAAATGTTTTGTCTATCTGAGTCAATTCAAAACTAACAAATAGTAAATTTGATGTCTTAATCGTTATGTTGAATTTTTATCAGGAGTAATTACGTTCGAAAATGAACAATTTTTTTCATTATTATATTAAAAATCCATTTTACCCAGATAATCACTCAATCGCAAATAAGTATATATGCAAAACTAATCGATATTTAAATTCATTTTCAGATGGTATTGCCTTCGAATTACAATATTGTTTGACAATTCTTGGCGATTTTTCAAAATTGAAACCAATCTTATTTTCTAAGTGATTTACTAACCACAAACTGTTAGATATTCAATTTTAATCGATAATCATATATATAATCATTTGGTGTAATAATCAATAAGGATAAAATTCAATCATTCAAATATTCTAAAGAAAAATTTAATTATATATTCTGAAATATTCGCACTTATTGTCCGTCACTTCAATTCCGATTTTGTATTTTAAGCAAATAATTTGTTAGTCTATTTAATTCCTTCATCGCAAATAAGATAACGTACAATTTTAATCGATTATCATATTTTTATTCATTTAGATTTACATACAAACAAATTCAATCAATTATTCTAAATTTCCTTGAGATTATATTTTATCAAACGGTAGCAATTATTGTCCGAAAAATTCATTCATAGTTTATATTTCAAACCAGTGTTTTTAATATCATAATAATTACAAAATCTCGAACCCGTAAATTTGGTGCATTAATCTATATTTGTACATATGTTCATTTGCTCATTATAAATATTTTTTAAATATAAATTGTATAACTTCTCTTTAAAAAATTATCCATCCACGAACTAGTAAATGTTCCACAGTAATGGATATTAATATAATTGTGCCTCGGATGTTACATTTAATTATGATCCAAATATGAATAATATTTTATCCAAATTTCCATGAATTTATATGTACCGTAAGAGTAGCTACCATTCTCCTATACACTTATTCCACATTTTTTTAAAAATTTCAATGAAATATTTGCCTAGTTAATTAATTCTCTAGACACAAACATGTAAATTTGCATACATAATCATTATTTGTTAATTTGTTCATGTAGTGATTCTTTCAACAATTAATCAATTATACGCAATCATTTTGTTTTAATATCCGTGAACATATATATTGTGAATATTTCGCTATTTTTATTCAATTACCTAATTCAGATTAATGTATTCAATTCAATATTTATCACCAATGTTATTCATCAACCACAAAATTTTTAATGTGAAAAATTAATAAATTTTCATATTTTTAAACATGTGTTTTTAAATGCAAGATGGAAAAAATTGTTGTCATTCATTTTATCTAAATTTTCTTGAAATTATATAATCTGAAAATTTTACTATTATTATACAATATATTCATGCTGCCATTTGAGCTCAAATAAATCAATTTTCAATCTAAGTTTATATTGAGCCTCTACCAAGTAAATGAGCTGATTTAGTCGTTATTTATATTTTTGTGCATGCGATTTGACCTTTAAAAATGTATCATAAACGCGCAACCATTTTTTGCTTAATTTCTGTGAAAACATTCCGCGTTATTAAGCAGCTCTTTACTTTTGATCATTTTATTTAAACAAACTGCTTCCTACCTAAGTTGAAAATGTGCAGCATAATCCCAATTTAAATATTTCATCATGCTGTGTGATATTTACATACGTACCAATTATGTTTAATCAAATGTCCTAAATTTTCATGAAATTTTACTTCCTCAAACGTTCGCCACTACCGGCCCAATACCTTTCTTCTATTTCTAATTAACTATTAAATAATTATCAATTATTTTTCGAGTTATTTGATAGCATAATCACAAAGTATTACACGTGCGCCATTAATTTATATAATTTTTTAACATGGCTGTTAAATTCATGCATGATCCAAAAGTAAACACTCAATATTTACAAATTTCCCTGAATTTATAAATTCTGAATTTTTACTCTTTAATATCCGAGTGCTTTTTGGAATAATTTATATGAAGAAAATTTTCTAACTAAAGTAGTTCCGCAACCACGAAATGATAAATAGGTATCATTAATTATTTTTAATACTTTTTATCATGCTGTGTCACGTTCAGAAATGAGTTAAATATGCGAAATCAACTACCCTCAATATATGTGAGATTATATAGTCTGAAGCTATCGTCATAATGGTTCGATATCTGCATTCGCATTTTGAATTAAAACAAATCCTTTGTCAACATAAGTAATTCCACAATCACGAACTAGTAAATATGCAAATTTTGTTGATATTTCTACAATTTAACATGTGGTTTTACGTAAAAGTATGAATCAACCCTGAACATTCCATTTTTATCACATGCATCGAGCTTGTCTGTTTGGTGGTTGGGTTCTGCTTTGTCCCTATCCTCCGAAGACTTCCTCATCGTTCAAACAAATCACTGGAAATGCGGTATGATCTAACGTTTGTGGACTGACGACGTTTCGGTACGTAATTTCCCATTGCATCAAAATGCTTACAGTAACAGTTTTTAGCAAATATGGTGAAGGATTTCTCAATCTTTACCATTCCTGTAATAATTTTTTTTCTTAGGTACCTATCCCATAGGGATTCTAGTGTTAAGTCCAAATTGAAGAACGTTTTCTGATTATACTTGAGATTCATTTAATACATGTTAATTAAATTTTTAAACATGTTAGAATCAATTTTCTTATTTTTCAAACGGCAATGAATTAATAGGTTAGCTAGTTTCTTCCCATGTCTCTGTCTAACTGTTTTTAAAATTTCTATATTCCTAGCATTGTTTGTAAACTCTTAAACGTATTTAAAGGCCAACTTGTGCAATTTAGAGATTAATGTAGATCGTATTTTCGTGTTGCCTCTAATCATTTCAATTTTCCGTTTATTTAGTTTATTAATCGATAAATTCATTAACTGTAAATTGTGGTTAGGAATATTTCCTACTTCATCCAACATCAAGTAAAGTAGTCATTATGAACGATGTTGAAACCTTTGTAGGAAAGGAAAGAATCAGTGCCCAGGTACCACGAGGATGAACTTGATGCGTACTTGGAAATAGGGATCAATCAGATCTTTGCGAAATTGACAGTCTATTTTGTATTGAAGTAATTCAAAAAATTTCCGAACTTTTAAATTTGAAGTTCTAAATTGAAGTTCTAAATTTGTAGCTCTTTTGAAGTTAATTATAATTTTGATCATGTGGTGTTATATTTAATAACAAAGCTGATGATAGCATTTTTCAACATTTCCGCGAAATTATATTTTGCTGAAATTTTCGACCTTATTAGGCGAAATGTTAATGCGGATTTATTTATTTAAGAGATTTGCTTTACCCAACATTTTCTCAACCACCAAGTATTAACTGTTCACAATTAATAAATATATATTTGATTGATGTGAAGATACCTTCAAAGATGGATGAAATGCGAAAATTTAATTTTTAGAACTTTCTGTGAAATTATGTACTCTAATAAGAATGTTCATTAGGATTTCTTTTTGAAAACAACTTTTTATTTGTATTTATGTAAATCCCGAACACCGAAATATTGACTTTGCAAACATAATCGATATTTATCTAATTGATCATGTGGTTGTACATTTGACGTTGATTCAAATGTGCACATTATTTTTTTATAAATGTCCGCGAATTTATTTTACCTGAAACTAAGGCAATTATTGTCAGAATTCACTTTGCGTACTTTTAAATCCAGACAAATATTTCATCGACTTAATTTATTCAAAATCCATTAACTATTATCTGTGTAGAATAAATCTATATTTATATTTTTGATCATATTTTATTGCAATCAAAAATTAATCTAATTTAAACAGTCAATTTTTAAAAAAATTCTAAGAAATAATATTTTCTTAAAAAATAATAATAATTGGCTGAATAACTCATTCCTAGTTTTTAACCTTAACTTTATTTTTCTATCGAAATAATTATACAAACTCGAACCAAAAAATCTGGTGAAATAATTTTTTTTTTGTACATTTAATATTAAACCAAATTTTGAAATTCATTTATTTTATAGTTACAAAAAAATTTATATTCTGATATATTTGATATTATTGATTAATTTCCATATTATAAAATTTCAATTTAAACAAATTGTTTTTCTGCTAAAATATTGCCCAAACTCGAACGAGTTAATATTCAGCGAGAATAAATATTAATATAAATGTGCATGGGAAGTTAGATTAAAATATGCAACAAATATATCTTATTTTCCTAATTTCCATGGAGGTTTCGCTATTATTGTCTAATATACCCATTCAACATTTGTTTAATTTCAAGGCAAAGGTTTGTTTATCTAGGTATTTCTACAAACACGAACAAGTAAATTTTCCTACGTAAACGTTATTTGTAAATTTGCTCATCTGGAGATACGCTGAAAAATTATGCGCACTCATTTGTTTTCATTTCCGTGAACATATATGTTGCGAATATTTCGTAGTCGCTATTCAACTACTTATTTCGGACTTATTTATTCAAAAAAATATTTTTTTACCAAAGTAATTTCTCAAACAAGTAATACGATATTTGCAACATTAATTAATTTTATATATTTTTGAACAGTTGTTGTGAAATACAAAGATGAATCTCTTCATTAGGGCCCAAATCGAATGTCAATCTAATCTTTTATCGAACATCTACCAAGTAAATTTGCTGACTTAGCTGTTATTCATAATTTTGTTCGTGCGATGTTACATTTAAAAATGACACTTGCATTCATATTTGCTAGATTTCTGTCAAAACATATGTTCCAAAACGAACCACATTAATAAGCGACTCCATATTTTTTATTATTTCTATTTAAACAAACGGCTTTCTATCTACGTAGTTCCATAATTACGAATTAGAAAATACTGTATCGCAAACGAACATTGGTTGAGCGGGCAGTGATAACATTTAATGTAATCATGGTTGCAAACACCTAACCCATTAAGTACATTAATGACAGATTGTAAATGGTCAGTTGGAAATTTGGGTCACCTAAAAAATGAAAACAACAAACCGAGTTACATTTGCTATTATATGACTGGAAATTGTGTATAGTGTGCGGCAGGGTGGGTCAGTTGTTAGAGCACCGGATTCTTTAGCAGACGTGCCCAGGTTTGAGCCCTGTTCACGGCTAATTCTGGCCAGTACATGATGGATTAATTGCCTTTTCTACACTCTAAAATTCTTAGTTTATACTGAAAGATGGATGTACTTAATGGGTCAGGTGTTTATATCAAGTTCGCAACTTTGATTATATTAAATATTAAATCTTATTTGATATTTATACCTATTGGATCACGTCGTGTTGCAATCTAATTTTAATCAATGGTTCACATTCAGTTTTCCTCAATTTCAGTATTTTATATCCTTATAGTTCATAGATTTTCATAAAATTATTGATTCTCAAATATTTTTAATTTTGGCCGAATAAACTATTTGGATATCTTATTTTAAACGAAATGTATGTTTATATAAATAATTCCCTAAACGCCAAAGCGTAAATGTGCAACCTTAGTCAATATTTTTACATCTAATCTAGTTGTGTTACGTTGACAGACGCACTAAATACGTTTAAGTCCCTGGCCATGAATTAGTAAATATGCAAACTTAATCGATATCTAATTTTTAATCATGTTCTATCACAATCAACGACGCATTATATATGAATAATTGTTTTCCTTACTATGTTTATCTTTCATTTTGCGTTACTTAATTCAAATAGTTTGTAAACGCGTTGTAAATCATTTACATCTTATTCGAAAACTTTCTTTATTATTTACATTGTTAATCACAAGGAGCTGACAAAAATGAAGAAAACGCTTTTAAAAATTTCAAAATATATAAAATTGGGACAATTTTGGTATTATTCTCAAATTTTCCCACGTCCACATTTGATAGTTGTATGGCCCTTGTCGATGTTTCTCTTATTGCACATGTAGTGTTAATTTCCAATGGTAGCCAGACATTCAGAATCTAATAAAAAATCAATGATTGCTTTGTTGGTATTAACGATTCTTTAAATCATGTTTGCGAGCTTGATATAAACACCAATCCCATTTTATTTAACTAGAAGTCAAACAGCATACTGTCAGTTACTGACTGACATTATTAATATAATGCTTCATGTGTTCTCTGAATAAATTTAGTCAAACCAATCATTCATTTCTTTGGGCAATTTTCATTCAACAATTAGTGGGTTTGCGCCAATGTGCATATTTACGTTTTCCCTCATGTGGTTATCATCTCAACAAGGAATGAAATATGCATGACATTTTTTTTTGAATTTTGGCCAAATTTATTGCTCCGAAATATCTTTCATTAATATCCGTCCTGTGTATTCGAAATAAATTTATTCAACCCGATCGTTCAATTTCCCGGTAAGTTCCTAAACAACAGTTAATATATGTCGCAAATTCTCGATAATTGTATTTTAGCTTATGTGAATCATTAAAGTTCGGATAAATATGTTTTTCTGGAATTTGTGTTCCTTTTGTCCATCTTGCCTATTTAGTCTATATTTATTCAAAAAAATCGTAAACAAATTTGATTAATTCCACAAATGTCAAATTATAGATATACGGTCTTAATCGCTAATTTTACTTTTGCTCATTCAAATAATGTTTAAATCAGCGTAAATTATTTTGCCGAATTTCTGCTAAATATTATATTCTCACAAATTTGGCACTGAAATTCATTTAGCATATTAGTAAGTATTCAATTTAAACTGATCTCTCATCTTTCTGTATTATTCCCCATAAAACTATTAAAAGATATAGAGAATTTAATTTTATTTCTGATTTTGCTCATGATAACTTTAATTGAAAGGGAAGTCAAACACGCAAAATCGTTTTTCTGAATAATGGCAAAAATATGTTTTCCTAACCTTTTGCTGTTTATATCCGTCTTGAATGTTTGGCCTATGTTTATTTAAACAGATTGATAATCAAAAGAAATAATTTTTCGACAAATAGCAGATACATGGAAGTAATCGATACTTTTTTATTTACTTAAGTGGTTACAATATAGAACATTTTTAAAGATTTCTTTTAAATAATATATTGTGAATCTTAAAATTCATTTATCAGATTTTTTTTATTTTGGAATATTTTTATGCAAACAGACATATAATCAATCTACTTAATTCCCGAGCCGACCATTTACAAGTTTATTGAATTTAATCGACATTTCTTTTTATCCGCGTTAGGTAGGAAATTTAAGGTCTGCTCAAATATTTAGAATCAAGTATCCCTAATTTTAAAAAAATTACATTTTTTGAAACTGATCCTTCTTTTATCCATTTTGTTTATTTTGAATATCTTTATTCAGACGCATTTTATTCAAACTAATTATTACCCATGTGAAAATTAACATATACATTGACATAAACAATATTTCAATTCCTCACCTTGAGTCATTAAAAGCAAGAGACGATTTAAATATGCAGAATCTATTATTTTAAATTTCTTTTATATATATATATATATATATATATATATATATATATATATATATATATATATATTTATTTATTTATTTATTTATTTATTTATGTGTTGAAGATTATACGCCACTCTCCGTTTTGTTTCTTTGAAATATTTTTACTAAAACCGACTGATATTCAATCAGAATTTTCCCTAGCCGACATTTAGTAGATCTGTTAAATTCATCGATATTTATTTTTCCTCGCGTTATATATGAAATTTAAAAAAAAACATTTATTCAAAACCTATTATTAAAAATAATTCCTAAATTATATACTCTGTAAATAATGCTTAATTCACCTACTTTGTTTTTAAGTATATTTTTATTCACATAAAAAATAACCTTTCTAAGCAATTCCCGATTTGCAGATATATTGACTTGATCGATATTTCTGTTTCTCCTGGTGCGATATTAAATTTAAAAGTGTATTTAAATTTGCAGAATCTATTATCAATATATTATCAATATTTGTTTTGTTTATTTTGAATATAGTTATTCAAACAGATTGATAATCATTCGTTGTTTTTCCCTAACCGACATTAAGGAGATGTATTTATTTAAGCGATATGTATGTTTCTCCTGCTACGATATAAAATTCGAAATGTTTTATAGATTCAGAATCTATCTTCCTAATTTATTTTTAATTTATATTGTCTCAATCGAATGCTAATTTTATCTGATATGGTTATTTGGTTTTTATTTAAAGAGATATATAATCCCTCGAGGTAATTTCCCAGGCGATTTTGAAATATTTATTGAATTAAAAAATATTTATATTTTTCCACGAGTGTTGGAAAATGCAAAGATGATTCAAAAATGCAGAATGAAGTATATTATATTTCTTCGAAAATATACATTCTCAAACTTATGCCATTTTTATGTTTTGTTTTTAGTAACTATTTGATTCAAATGATATTAAAATCAATCTTACTACATCTCCGGCCGACTATTCCCGGATGTCTTCACTTAAAAAAATTAGTTATGTATCTCCGCGTGTGGAATTAAATTCAAATAGGATTTAAATATGTGCAATCTATGATTCAATTTGTTTCGAAATCTTTTGCTTCTTTATTTGTATTACTTTTACCCACACCGATTCATTATCAAAAACATAATTCCCTAGTCGACTATAATCAGATTTATATGGTTAATCCATATTTCTATTTCTGCGTGTAGAGTATTTAATTAAGAGTCATATTAAATATGGAGAACGAAGTATTTTAAACTTATTCAAATAACGCATTGCAAATTGTTTGCGAAATTTGTTCATTTAGCTCATTTTGTTTATTTTTGGCGATGCCCACTGAATAGTACCTCAGGTAACAATTAACAAATTTATTGAATTAATAACATCGGATTCTCTTTGTGCAATTTTAATAGAAAATCTCATTCAAATATGCAGAATCTATATTTCTACGTTTTTTCTAGTTTAATATGAGGCCCGACCCAAAATTTATATTTTCGCTTTTTCCGTCTTAAATTTCAAATTTACAGAAGCTAATTTTCGAAATATCTGCTTAATTAAATTTTCTTAATCTTTCGAAATATTTTTTCATCCTCTTTATTTGGGATTTTTACAAATTCTTTATTAATAGGTCAATTTTACATTAAATATTGTTCCAACAGTATAAATATATTCATGTTTTTGTTGCTATTAAAAAATTGAACTTCGATCAATATATTTATTAATATTTATCTTTAATCTTTGCTCAAAGATTAAAAATTCAACATCTGTTTTATTTATACACCTGGATTAGTTTTTGGAAAACTGAATGATAATTTACATATTTCATCTAAGAACTAGCATTAAACGTTTATACAGCCATTTCCGGAAATATTTATATTTTCCCCACTTAACCTAAATTAAAAAAGAATTTTGAAAATTTGGACTGCGGATTTTTTTAAAGATTTGTGACATTCAAAACGTTATTATTTCCAAGATTTTCCAAAACCAAAACTAAACAATTGCACAGTTATTGGCATACCGCTTAATTGCAATAGGGTACAAACAGATCAAAAGGTTTTCACGAATTTCTTCCAAAATATTAATAACTAAATAGCTGACACATATATACGTATTGCTTACTTGTAATATTTTGTCACAATGATCGATAATCGACATTATCCATTCCAGAACAAGAAAAAAATGTATGTAAATATATATATATATATATATATATATATATATATATATTTGGATCAATAATTATGATTTCTCTCATGATGTCTTGTAAATAACTAAAATTAATATAAACTACAATTAATAAATCAATTGTGGATGAAATTCTATGACTGAAAACTCATAAAAACTTATTTTTATTCTATGTTTAAAACATTTGACTGAAGAATAACCGCTCACATTTGCCAAATACCAAGTTAACGGTTATTTGCGTATGAATTTTTAAATCTTAGCTCAATCGTTTTAAAATTAAAAAGCATAAGTGCTTTTACTATTTTCTCAATGTCTTTTATTGGAACAAATAAAATTTACTTTTCGTGTCGATTTAATGAAAATTCAGTCATTTAATAGTTTTTATGCTTACAACCAAAATAATTTACAACTTATGGATAAGATAATTTAAAAATAGGTGTGGATAGATTAGTTTTCTCCATTATACAGATATTAATCTGTACTTATTTACATTGAAAATTTGGCTTGAATGCGATTTTAAATAAATGCGTAAAATGTGTTTTCCAATACATGGTCTGTTGGCTTATATTTTCATGACGTTTCGGATCATTTTTACCAAAATAATCGGCTATCTAACCCAACAACAATTAATGAAAATTCGTAAAATTTTATATATGCTATATCTTGCTCGTTAAGTCTGGAATAAAACGATAATTGATAAATTTAAAAAAATTCAATTACTCATTTTGCACAAAAAATTCTTTAGCCGAAAGTCAACGGAAAATTATTTTTCATCGTTCTTTCGAACATTTACTGACAGACATGATTGTGGATTCCTGTAATTTTCTAATTTTGAACAGAGATCGGGTTTTATTTTGTTTTAAATTTTAGATTCTTGCGATTTTTGTCTAATTTCTTCTCTAAGATACAGCTGGAATTTAATCACACAATTTTCTTGGAACTTACCAACATATCCCAAGGACCTAATTTTAGCTCATTGGATTTTTCCGTTTCTTATAGACATTTTTACTCATTTCTCTCTCTCTCTCTCGACGTCATATACGCTATACGTGCATTTTTTTCTCACTTCACCATGAACCTGATTTTATCGCCAGCGCCCATCACACCCTTCATAACCAAAAGGCTAATTTCCAATCTTGTTGACTTCCAGCAACAAATGGCTGATGTCACAGGACTACGTGGAGCTCTAACTGTCATCCTTTCGATCTCCACCTTGCAGCCAAACCTATTGTGACAGGCTGACGAGATTTTAACGGTATAGCGACGGAGGCTGCCCTGCGAAACCACGGTAAGCGCAACCTCTTTCTCTGGCCTTCACGCTCCCTCTCTGTTCAAGGACGATTACATCAGGTAACTTTGGGGATAACTTGAACCACCTGAAAGAAGTCTCTTCGGGCAAAGGTCGCAATTTTTGTGATTCCTTCACACAAAAAAACTGTCTGAAGACGAGCTTAGTCATCTCAAATAGCAATCACCCTTATTATCGTCTGACAAAGTCAAATTAAAGCTTGATTGCACGCTACTACTAAGAACAATAGAGAAAGTTCGGACGCCTCCACCAAACACCACTCACCTCCTAAAGCTAGTCACGCCTTTTCGGGCTGGAGCAATCCAAAGAAACACTGCTCACTTTTTGGCGGCACCTTCGGCGACGCCCCTTCTTTTAGACCCTACCTGCTGACCTCCTCCCGATTTGAATGGATTCCTCTAACCAATAGCCCATAATTCAAGAACCCCACCGCAATCTAAACCTTTTCCGCGTCGTTATGGCCAACCACACCGCGTAAATAACGAACTCTATCCCCCTATCTCCTCTTCCAGACCCAAGTCCCCATGTCATGTCACTTTCACGACCGATGCAGAGGTCCAGAAACTGACAAAACATAACACGCTCAAGGCCATGCTGTATATTGATTCAGCCCCAACAACTTTAACACCCTTTTCTTCCACATCGACCACAACCAGTATAGTTGCGTCTCAGCCTCCAATCAGATCCTGTCTACTCACATCCCACGAACGCCACGCTAGAGCGTCGCCTCGAGCTCAGATAACTCGCCTCCGTCCTACTTTAAAATACTCCAATTACCTCACCCATCCAACAAAAGTGAGACAAAGGAGACCGAGATCGACGCTGACTTCTACATTCTCGTCAACAAGCGGTCAATCACCCTAATAAGCCCTCGATCTCTCTCCAGCCGCCAACGGAAGGCTTCCGCCCGCTTCTCCTCCCCGGTCTAACCATCTTTTCCACAGATCACTCTCAGCAATTCTTATCAACTGTAGATCGTTTATGCCATCATTTCTATCCTCATAGGAGCATTACATACGCTTACTTTTTGAAACATGGCTGACTTTTTCCATAAACTGCGGTAACCTTTTCCTCATCCATGGTTACACTTTTTTTCGTAGTGACAGAACTGTCGGTCGAAGGGGCGGGCTGGCTGTCTATGCCCGATTCTCTCTCATGCCCAAAAGTTTCTTTACATGGAAGTCGCTAGGATTAGAATTTTTCGTTTCAGCTACTGACCCTTAACCAAAGTGGATCTACCTGTGTTGTCTACAGAGCTCCTAATCTTTCAATCATCGGCGACACTCGCGGGGCTCAACTGCTGTCCACATTTTTTCACTCAGCACGTCGATAGGTACGTCGTTGTGGGCGACCTTAACCTCCCCCTGGTAAACTGGATAAATCTGCCTTCTGAAAGTCACCCGCTGCTTTGGTTCTTCGCGGATGACCAACCAAATCATTTTGTGCACTTCCCTACCTGATGGAACAAGCAACTTGATTGTGTCCTCTCAAACAAAATGGTGACCAAAGTCTGACTTCGGGAGATCTTCGCTAATCTCGATCACTGTCATGTATCCTTCCTTATTCCTCTTTTATCCTTTATCCATAGAGAGGGCACTCAATCATTCAGGCGATTCACCAACTGGAAAGAGTTTCGCCGACTCTCTGTGATGCCGTTATCTGGAGGGATATTATTCACCCAGACAACCTCTCCTCATGCTTTTCTGAATTCCATAAAATCTTATCCTCCCACTTCAATTCTGCCACCTCTATTCAACACATACACGCGACGAATAAGTTGAAAACCTTGTTTAAGGCACGCGTCAATCTTGCACGCAGCTCTAGATTACGCACATCATAACATGCTCGCGCTCTCGCATTGCGACGTATCGGTGAGCGCATTAAACGGGTTATCAACAAAAAAGCGCTCAATATCGAGAGTCGCATCCGCACGTCACCTAACTCCCGGATAAAGTTCGCAGTCCTCAAACATCGATTGCTATAAAAGTGCAAAACCTCATCAAATGGGCCGGTTCGATCTACTTCATGTCCAACAACCCTACTCTCCAACTCATGCTATTCAAGTTATATGTCCTACCCCTCATTTCATGCTCTAGCGAATTCTACCGTCCCCTTATTTTAGCCTCCTCGTACGCCATCAAACGGCTATCTTCTAGTATTTTAAAGCGAGTGTTCCCTGACGGACAAAATTATAGGGAACGCCTACCACTGGCCAACCTTGTACCGCTTTGGTTTACCAGTCACCTATGAAACATTTATTTTATTCATAAGTTGACATCTTGCCTATCACTGTCCAACTTCGCTCATCCAAGTCACCAGTCTGCCACACGCCCTAGCAACTCTTCAATCCATTCGAACCTGATTCCCAATATATTTAACAAAAACGTTTTCATTGTACCCTTCCTGTGTGCAAAAACAAAAAGAAATTTTATCAGATATAAGAAACGTTTCTTTCGCATAGTCTTGTCAAATATTTACTATTGAACATATCTTTATATATAAATTGGGAAGCAAAACAAGATAGAAATATGTGAACATAGAGAGAGTTTGAATCTTGATTAAACAACCTGTCAATTCTTGAAAGGCAACCACGAACTTGATAATTTATATTGAAATGGCACAAAACTGCTGTAAAGTAAATACTGTGCAGACCATGTTGGTTTTTGGTAAATTGTTCTGTTTAATTTACTGTTTGTTTCATTCCTTAAAAATACATCTAGGAAAGGCAGACAATCAACTTTCTCGTGCTCTGACGTAAAGCCGATATTCTTATGTGCCTTGTTGAAACTTTGAAGCAATGTTCGTGATTGCGAACTGTTATGAAGCACAATAAATATATCATCCACGTACCGTATATATTGAGCACATTTACTTATGTCACACTTTAATGATGTGTTCTCTAGGTGCCCTAGAAAAATCTCAGCCAACACTGGAGATAAGGGGCTTCCTATTGTAACACTATCCGTCTGTTTGTGGATGGTTTCGTTAAAATGAAACCGTACGTCTTTCGTGCATAATAAGATAAGCTTGCGTAGAGTGTGACATGGCACCGGCGATGGTAATATGTCGTGTTCTACCGCTTTGACTATAATGTCAATGGTTTCATCAATTGGAACAATTGTAAACAAAGACCTAACATCAAATAATACCATAATCTTGTTTTAACATTTATATCTTGAATTTTGTTTACAAACTCAAACGAATTGGCAACCGAATAATTACCTAGTAGTTTACGTAATGGTTCAAGTAAACGAACTAGCCATTTAGCTAGTGCATGAAACGGAGAATTTACCATTGATAAAATTGGCCTCATAGGACAAACTTTTTGTGTGTTTTTCGTAATCCATACAGTGTTGATTTAGATGATCCAACTGGCTTGAGCTTCTATGCAGTGGCCTCATCAACAAAACCGGCATCTGTCAAAATCTTAATTTCATTTATTACTTTGCGCTTCACCTTGTCTATTTCATCTGATTTATCGTCTAGACGTGTGAATTATTTATTTTCCTTTCATACGTTTTCCATATTTGTCCATTAGAACTACGCTGTTTTCTTTCTCAGCGCGTAATATTTTGATGTCTGCATTTCTGCTGATACCTATGAGCGCATTTAGATGCTGCTTTGTTAATGCATGCTGTTTTGTGCATTTAGGCGATTTCAGATGTGAAGCCTGATCAACTTGTGTAGCCCTGCACCAATTTCCATAATCAATACTGGTAGGTTCCAAGTCAGCTGTTTGTTCAAATAGCAATTCAATATCTACCTCAAAACCACCATCGCATTTATTAGAAGGATGTATTCCATAATTTCTGCCCATCGATAGTGCCTCCATTATTAGCTGATCGGTTGGCATTTTTGATAAGTTAAGCACACGCTTATCAAGATCGGTCGGTATTAAATCACACAAAACTCCGGGTTTTATATCTTTTGCCAATTTATTCAAAATTCTTGCTCTATTCTTCGTCATAAATGTCGGCAAAAATATCAGAAATTTCATTCTTGCAAAAAGACTTCGTTCACTTAGTACACAAGATACACACCCGATTCTTGCCTGTAGCACTGCTACATCTTCTTTCAACTGCTTAATTTTGGAATAGGCCAACCTTGTAAGATTTCTTCGGTTGACTCGTAGTTTTGACTTTCGTAAACTGCGCGCAAAATCACCTGGGAACCGTAATTGTTTATACACTAATAATAATGTTCTTTCTACAATAACGTTCTTTGCGCTCTACACATTAACATCACTAGTTCATCTAGTTTTCTGAAAGATGCTTTTTAAATGCGAGCTTTAATAAAATTCATTGTATCCTTCCTGTGTGCAAAACGCTCTTTCCAAGAAAATAAAGCTCCTATCCGAGTACGAATTTAAAAGGCGGCTCACACGTAATTCTTTAACAAATTTCTATGGGAGGCGACTGATTGGAAGCGCAATTGGTTCCTTCTTCAACAATAACACTTATTTCATCCCTAGGCTATTCAGTTGTTACAAGTTTCGGAGAGTAAATTCCATTCTGGCTGGCCTCCAATTTCCACTCTTCCACTCCGATTTTAAAATTATCACTCTTGACACCCTGATAACATTTCTATTCTCATTTTTCATCCTACCGCATCCAAATAATGAATACTTTATCACTTTTTGTTTCAGCGAACGACCGGAAACTTGAAAAGTTTACTGGACCACCCAACGGTATATATCGGACACCGATTCCACTTCGCTTGCCATCAGTCATAACCTCGCTCAACGGAAGCCAGTGAACCCTGCACGAGACACAAGCTTCAATCCTAGTCAGTACTACCCTACAGAAATTCAATATCCACGACAAATAAATCCGTCAGTCGACTTCTGCTACCGGTCCGCCATCAATTTTGACCTCACACTCAAATTCGTCTGTCCGACACCAGCCTTCCCCTCATTGATGCTCGGACCCTTCATGGATTGTACTCCAGTTGAACCTATCTAGTCAAATAGAATCCCTCTTTTTCACCAGATTTAACTATCATGAATTTGATGAAAGAACTTCTCTTCCTCAACTCCTCCCCCCTGTGGTTAAATACTTTGCTAATCACAATTTCATTCATCTCCACATATCCCACCTTTGATTTGTTATTTCAGTGGTTGGGCCTGTTGGCCTTTGTTGCCAAATAAATGTATTATTATTATTAATATTATTATTATTATTATATTTACATTTAAAGATATAAAAAAATTTTCCTGAAATTTTTTATCATATATTTATACAGAGACGCCCAACATAATATTCTATCTTATTCATCTAGAATGCTATGCCGCAAATATATTGCTATTCTATCTAATCCTGTCCAACACAAACTCTAAATGGGTGTACAAGCGCCATTAATATTCGTATTTTTTAGCGCCTTACAATTGGATTAAATTACAGGTAAGAATTATTTCTCGAAGGGTCTTCACGAGTAAAGCAAGCAGAAGGGGCATGGCCAGGTATTGAGCTGCAACTGGATGTAACACACACAATTGATTGGTTTCCGTATTTTTACACTCTCCCTATGTTCACATATTTCTATCTTGTTTTGCTTTCCAATTTATATATAGAGATATGTTCATTAGTAGAGACTTGAGGAGATAATGAGAAAGAAATTTTTCTTGTATCTGATAAAATTTCTTTTTGTTTTTGCACATAGGAAGGGAAAAATAAATATTAATGCTCATAATTTCATTATCAAATGTACATAAGTATATATAAAATCATTAGTTTATCGGTGATTATCATGAAAGGCATTAATTTGCCATAAATGTTACTTTGTTACCAAAATTCGTAATCGAACATGAGGGCGTCAAACCACAGTTCAAGCTTTATGACTGATTACTTTCGCTTTACAAGATTCAGGTAGCAATTTGTTTATCCGGTGTGCTTCATGCATTGCTAACACAAATTTAGAGTTGTGCATGCAACTTCAATGCAAAATGTGATGAAAGTGTACAAGCGCATTTTGAAGAATGTACAGTGATTTCATACGATTTAATTGAAATTCATTCGCTTACGATTTAAACCGGCCTAAATAAGTCAATCGGCAGGCTACTTGGACGTATTGATAAATAATATTCAACAGCATCTTTCTTTGTAGCTTTTATAGGAAAATGTACCATCGTATATGCCGTGTCTAAAATAAGCTGCTTTACATTGGTATGTTACGAACACTTTCACTACATTTGACGTAGAAAATATGTACTACATGGAAGAATTTTTCGGATAAGTTTTCTTCATTTATAATGTTACAACCGGCTTCGCCTTAGGAACTTACCCTTAAAAAGTTTACACATTCAACTGTTCAAGACAGCGATTTGAATTTGCAATATCTATTGCATCTTAATTAAGAAAATCTTGAATCACTGTTTGTCTATTCATGAAAAGCAACCGACAACCCGGAGGAATTTATTTCAATAGAACTAATTTTAAGTTCGTCCTTGCAACCAATGTTCGATTAATTATATCAATTTTTATTTGATTAACACTTTCCAATCTATTGTGGTGTCTGTTCAGTAATGACAGATTGGGGATGGTTTGTGAGTACAATGTGTCTAAATAGATGCCGTATGAGCTTCACCTATAAGGCAAATAATAACCAAATGAAATTATTTAGTATATGACTGAAAATTGTGTGTAGTGCGCGACAGGTCGTTTCAGTGGTTAGAACACTAATTTCCGGAGCAGACGTGCCCAGGTTCCAGCCCTATCTCGGCAAATTCTGGCCAATACGTGATGATTTGCAAAAAATAGCGAAACCGGTCTAATGGATTATTTGCTTTTTCTAAACTAAATATTTTTTTAGTTTATACCCACAAATGTTTGTACTGAATTGGTCAGGTTCACATATCAAGTTCGCAACCTTGATTATTGTAAATGTTATCACCGCCAGTGCAATTGATGATTGTTTAATTATATACATGTCCATTTCAATGCCACTTTCCCTATTAAAGTATGGTGTCTGTTCAGTAATGACAGATTGGGGATAGTCCGTTAGATTTTTGTGTCTAAATGAATACCATATGAGTTATAATTAAAAGACAAATACTAATCAAGTTGCGTTAGTTAGTGTATGACTGAAAATTGTGTGAAGTGTGCAGCAGAGTGGCTCAGTGGTTAGAGTACCAGATTCCGTTGCAGTCGCGCCCATGTTCCAGCCATGTCCGCGGCAAACTCTGGCCATTATATGCTGGTTTCCCAATAAGGACGAAACCGATCTACTGGCTGAATTGCCGTTTCTACACTACACAATAAGAAGCTTATAATGAAAAATGAATGAAGTTAATTGGTCAGGTATTTATATCAAATTTGCAACCTTGATTATAATAAAGAGCACAATTCTTCATAGATGTCAAAACCTTGCTTAATTAAGAGGAAAATGTAAACATTTTTCATATTTTCGCATTAACATCATACACTATTATGTGGCTTTAATAATTCCTTATTCTCATATTTTGACGCAATAAGGATGTGTACAGGCAATTTTTTGTAAATTCGCAACAATTTTTGTGAAATAGATTTGTTTTTCATAAAAAAATATTTTCATTTAAATATTGAAACCTGCGTGAACAAAAAATTAAGATCTCTCTTCAAATACGTTTATTATCAATGAATTGGAAAATCTCAGCCGGTTCCCTACGAAAGTTGGTCACCAAAACGGCATCATCCAGGTTTTTATCAGTGCTTCTTTTAAAATTAAATTGTGTATCTATCAGAATAAATTGGCAAAGAGTATGAATTCAGAACAAAATGTAAATATGTATAAAGCCTGCAAGGTGTATAACGCTGTTATTAATTTACTAAAACGGAAATTGTTGCACAGTGGCCTCAGCTAGCAATAAATTAATTGTGTTTACAAACTTAAACTAATTTGCAACGAACCATTTCTTAGTGACAAATGCGTGGCTTGGTATATGCAGAATAACCATTTGTCGAGTGCATAGAACCAAGTAATCTATTTTCTAGAGCAAATAGTCAAATCGTTAGATGATTTATTCCACTTGACAAATTAATTAAACTGCACACGATAAACAATATTATTGCATTCACCACTTTCTGCTAAATTTGGCCTCGTTAATAGAATATACCTTCCAGTCGCAAGACTGCTTTTTCTTCACGCATAACATTCTCCAACCTCGTATCTCTTATTTGTCTTTTATTAAAACAAATAATCTTCATATCAACGCATTAGATTTGGATGAATGGATATTTGCAGATTCCTTTAAGCACACTTAGATGATGACGTTTCAGAAAATTCTTTGCCTAGCTAATAAACGATTGCATATGTGCTGAGGATTAACTAATGTAACAAAGAACCCATTTTAATAATAAATGCTAGTTTCAACTCTGTGGAATTTTAAATTGAATACCATTTTAAATGCGTTGTTATAATTAATGTCGCCTTTATCGCATACGTCAGTAAAAAATTACGGTCTAATTCAATTTAATTGATTTTGATTTATAATATATTTGGAGCACAGTTTTCCATAACACTTAGGTTCAAATAAATTATACATCTAGGTTATATATATATATATATATATATATATATATATATTGCTGGTTACGCGAATATTTATTATTTTTTCCGTTTTCATATTGGCAAGAATCTGATCTAGTTTGATTAAATTGATAAATAATATATTATAACAAGCCACCGGCTTTGTCTCGTTTAACTTTGTCAATTTCGATAATATGCAAACATTACTGGCAGAAAATCAGTAGGAGCCGGTATTATACCATTCACCTTTTATATATTTTGCTGAAAAATGTGGGAAAATAGGATAGTATAATTTCCTGTACGAATGCGTAATCCTCCAGTTGTGAAGCTAATTTCATATAAAGTCCTCGATAATGCGAATTCAGAGCCAACACACTATTTTTTCTTCTGGTTAAATTTGAATTATTTTATTACTAAGTGTGCAACACATAATACGCAATTGAACACATATTAGTTCACCGACACAAACGGTATTTAACTATCATATATTTAGTTGAATGCGGTCATGATTGCTGCGAAATCTGACAACTGAAATTGGCTAAATCTAGAGTGTATGCATTTGATGGAGTAACAGGTGTCTAAAATATGTGTAATTCTGAAATTTGAAATCCATCATATTGGTACCATTTAACGTTTCGACACGTATTGTGTTAGTACCATGTACCTTTTCGGTACCATAATGTTGGTATCTGTAACTGGTAAGATAGCTATAGTTTCCGTACCATTTACAGACACGGTATATATATATATATATATATATATATATTTATATATATATATATATATATTTATATATATATATATATATATTATATATAGTGAGTTGGATTTTCAGTCGCAATGCCGTTTCTAAGATTTTATATGTAGTTAGCTTCACCAATACAGGTTTACACAATCGGATTGGAGAATGTACTTCTATTTTCCCAGATGTCACAGCCAAATATATAGTAAACGTTAACGGGGTAATACCGGCTCTTGATGATGAGTTTGTCAGTAAGCACGAAACGAGTGTTCACGTAAGCTACTTTAGGTCACTGAGAACGTTCTGCAGTCATTGTCAATATTGGGTAACTGCACAATTGATTAGAAAACCGTTATTCACAACAATTAACTTTCGTAAATTCCTTTTTCATTAATGGATCAACAGTATGTGTATTGGATATATTATCAAGTATTGTTTATAAAAACCGCACAAATGTTTACTTTTGACCGTTGCCTTAGATTAAATTTATTGAAAGTGCAAATCTACGTTCGGACTACATAAGAATCTGTCGTGTTTGCAATGGATTCACATCAGATCTTTTGTATGCTTAAGTGAAACCCTAAGTTAAATGTAAAATTATTTTAGTGTGCTTTATTAAGATGCAAGGGTCTACTGTGTCTGAACATCTGTCTTCGCAACAACGGAATTTAAATATCACTTATAACTTTACAGCACCAATAAATTCTTGATATAAGTCAACTACACAACATTGAAATACTGCACGTGTAGTTATGTTTGTGCGCAAACACGAAAAAGGTTCATACCTGATATGATTATAGTTTTCAAACTTTTCCGAACATTTGACCTTATCGTACAAGCACATGATAATACAGTGCCAAAGTTTAAAATGGTCAACGGAAGAATTTTATTTTTTTTAAATTTTGCGACAACCTTAATTATTCATTAAAACTTAAACCCTATTTTTGTGGCATGAAATATGCACAAAATCGGTATCCATTTCTCAGTTGTTAGAAATCGAAATTATAAAGTATTTTGCAAATGTTCTACACGTATTTGTAAAATGTTATCTATCGTATACAATTATGTTGCTTAGTATTTTTTAAATTGTGCTGCTTGTATATATGTTCTTACTTTACCACTATTGAGGTTTAATTCGGCCTGGATTTGTTTTTGTTTAATTCTGAACTGACGGTATTTTTACGTCCGTCCAACAAATCGTGACACATCAACGAGATATAAAAATATTTTAAATTCGCTTAGACGGAACCCAATTTTCTCCGTTAGTTACATAGTGCACATCGTTTGAAAATTTGACCTAAGCTAATCTGAAGATTTTTGGGAAAAGGTTTAGCGGGGAAAATTTCCGGAGATGAGTTTATAAAATAACTAAATGGCACAGCACTGACATAATAATTCTCTTCAGTTCTGCTTTATTTATTTAGCGTACGTTAGAAGAGTCTTCCGATACGCCTATCCCTAAAACTAGGACATAAAAAATATGTACACATAAAAAGTTTTTTTCCAGAACATGTATTTTCTGAATTAGCTTAAGGAAAACAAATGCTGTAGATAGTTTTATTGTTTCGCTCTAGATATTGGTAATTACACGCGGCAACTATCATTATCGCCAGTAATAAAAGCTTAAGCAAGCATCGGTTTCTGCATATCAGGACGCTACGTTTACGTAAACATCATTAAAATGCATGATTTTTTACTTTATTCTTATCTGCATGCCGTTTTAGTATGCGAACTGATCTGCGGTGTTATTTAAGCATGTGTAATTTTAAAGGAAACTGATAACGAACCTTAAATAATCAAGTGTGTTTCTTCCTGAGTTATAATTCATAGCAATGATGTAAACTACACGATACCTGGCTTGTTTAATCATTTCATGGGAGAATTAGATTTTGAGAAATCATTCTATGCATATTTAAATGGCAAAAATATATGAAATGCTTATTGAATTATATGAATCAAATCTGCGAGCATGATAAAATCATCAATCGCTTTGTATTATAGAAGTCGTGGAAAAACATAGCCAAAAATCTGTCCGTCAAGCGTTCTGACGAGTTTCGAACATCCATGATATAGAATAGAGCACGAGGTAAACCAGACTAATGGGGATTAAACTGCAATTTCCATAAAGGCGAAGGCAATTTCGATATGCTACTTTCAACCGCAGTATTTCCACATATATCGTGCTGGAGTAGAAATGTCGATTGCTCAATTTCTATGTTGCGACGGAAATAATTTTTTTGCAGATTTTGCTATATATATACATATATATATAGGTATTACAATAGACGAATGATTGTTTGCACTGCTAGTGATAATTATTATTTCTATTGATTTTGCAATGGACTGGTGTTTTTATCATGCTTTCAAACTTGATTTTAATAATCTTCATCATCACCCACGCAATCAAATATTGTTTAAATATATGAAATACAGTTGTGTTTTCTGGTTAAGACAGAATGCATATGTCAAAAATTTTTATTATATATATATATATATATATATATATATATATATATATATATATATATATATATATATATATATATATAAGAACAAAACAACGTACTCCATGGAATAACATTTATTAATAAATCTTATTTCTACCAGTATCTACAGCCATTGTTCTGGATTCGTTAGTATATTCGTTCATCCAATCCCACTGTACATTTGTCGTAACCAATCTCCTCTTCGTTATGTTAGCCTTTGTTTTGCGCAATTTAGACCACTACTTTTGCGTAACGTCATTTGGTGTGTCATCGCTTTCATTGTAATTGCGTCCGTAATTGATGTATGTGTCGTATTTTGCGAAGCGTTGGCTATTTTTAAAGGCATGTCAGTTATGTCTTTGTTCCAGTCCAATTTAATTTCTTTTTGAATTATTTTCTGCACGTTTAAGCAGGGCTTCAGCTTATTAATTGCAATAGCTTCAAAAGCCAGAAGCATTTTCTCTGTTTTTGCCTTGTAGAGAACTGAAAAATTGTTACTACTAACAGCATGACCTGTGAGTAGTACATGCTCGCAAATTGCTGATTTTTGTGCAAAACTGATAAAGAACGTTGAATTTTTAAGTGTGTTTCTTCCTTAGTTAGAATTCATAGCAATGATGTAAACTACACGATACCTGGCTTGTTTAATCATTTTATGGGAGAATTAGATTTTGAGAAAATATTCTATGCATTTTAACTGGCAAATATATATGAAATGCTTATTGATTTATGTGAATCAAGTCTACGAGCATGATAAAATCATCAATCCCTTTGTATTATAGAAGTCGTGGAAAAAAATAGCCAAACATCTGTCCGTCAAGCGTTCTGACGAGTTTCGACCATCCATCATATAGAACAGAGCACAACGTAAACCAGACTAATGGGGATTAAACTGCAATGTCCATAAAGGCGAAGGCAATATCGATATACTACTTTCAACCGCAGTATTTCCACATATATCGTGCTGGACTGGAAATGTCGATTGCTCAATTTCTATGTTGCGACGGAAATAAATTTTTTGCAGATTTTGCTATATGTATACATATATATATATATATATATATATATATATATATATATATATATATATATATATATATATATATATATATATATATATATATATATATATATATATATATATATATATATATATATATATATATATAGGTATTACAATACACGATAGATTGTTTATATTACTGAAGTGAACATTATTATTTCCATTGATTTCGCAATGGACTGGTGTTTTATCATGCTTTCAAACTTGAAGTTACCAATAATCTTCATCATCAAATACGCAATAAAATATTGTTTAAATATATGAAATACACTTGTGTTTTTCTGGTTAAGACGAATGCATATGTCAAAAATTTTAATTATATATATATATATATATATATATATACATATATATATATATATATATATATTTCTATATATATATATATATATATATATATATATATATATATATATATATATATATATATATATATAAGAACAAAATAACGTACTCCATGGAATAACATTTATTAATAAATCTTATTTCTACCAGTATCTACAACCATTGTTCTGGATTCGTTAGTATATTCGTTCATCCAATCCCACTGTACATTTGTTCGTAACCAATCTCCTCTTCGTTATTCTAGCCTTTGTTTTGCGCAATTTAGACCACTCTTTTGCGCAATTTAGACCACTCCTTTTGCGTAACGTCATTTGGTGTGTCATCGCTTTCATTGTAATTGCGTCCGTAATTGATGTATGTGTCGTATTTTGCGAAGCGTTGGCTATTTTTAAAGGCATGTCGGTTATGTCTTTGTTCCAGTCCAATTTAATTTCTTTTTGAATTATTTTCTGCACGTTTAAGCAGGGCTTCAGCTTATTAATTGCAATAGCTTCAAAAGCCAGAAGCATTTTCTCTGTTTTTGCCTTGTAGAGAACTGAAAAATTGTTACTACTAACAGCATGACCTGTGAGTAGTACATGCTCGCAAATTGCTGATTTTTGTGCAGGAGCTGCACCCCTCTTTAATAGTTTTTGAGGGAGATGCTGATTTATTCTAGTTTCGAGCCTCTTTTTTGATCTGCCGATGTACTGAGCGTTGCAGGTACATTGAAATTTGTATACAGACAAAGGTGTTGACGTCACAGAGAGGCTATCTTTTTCATTCGTGCGCATCAGTTTTGTTGTGTTGAACACCACTCTCACCTGTATTGATGGAAACTGTGCTTTAGTCGCTCGAATTACTTTTCGTTTGAAGATTTCCGCTGGAAGATCACCTCCAAAGGGAACACTAAGCGTTACTCTCTGGGGAGTTTTGTTTTCCTCCAAATTGGCCTCGATTTTGTTGCGTTGCCTCAAGTTGTATTCGATGAACCAGTCCGGATAGCCATTATTTCTCAACGCTTCGCGAAGCAAATTTAGCTCTACTTCAATGTTGTCCGGTGAACAAATCCTGCGTATTCGTGTGACCAAATGTAATATTAGGTTCCTTTTGTACGCCCTTGACACACTACTCATATAATAGATATATATTGTCCAGTCCAGCTTGATTTCTTGTGTGGTATAGTACTACTTTTTTATGGTATGATTTAGTTATGTAAATATTTTCATTATTAACCCAATAGTGCATGCGTTATAAAATGAATTCATCAATTAGACAGATTTAGTATTTATTGGTTAGACATCAAATAGTTTCCATAATTGCTGCGAGCTTGTATTTGATGTTTGCATGGAATTCAAGGCAAGTGTGTCACCATTTCAATTGAATTTGTGTATTTATCATTGTTTGTGGGTGTATGTGTGTGTGTGTTTGTGTGTTGGTTCATTACTTCCTCATTTCTTTTCGATTTTGTTAGCAAATGCAATCCATTTGGTATGTGACCATGTCATCGTAATTGCAAATATTCTTCGTGAACATCATTATCATTCAAGTATGCATTAGGTGAAGCGAACCTAGTAACAAATTAGTTCAGTTGTTACCAGAAGGATAAACCAAAGGCAGCATGAACGGAAAGTATAATCTCATGCACATTCGTTTCGTGCTTACTGGCGACTCATCAGTAGGAGCCGGTATTACGCCCTTTAACCACTATATATTTGGTAGAAGAATGTGGAATAAAAGGACGGTACAATCTCCTAGACGAATGTGTAAACCTGTAATAGTGAAGCTAACATCATCTAAAGTCAACGACAATGCGACTTCAATGCTAACTCACACTATATAATATATATACCGAGTCTGTAAAGGATACTAACACTATGGCTATTGTGTTATTAACCGATACCATTATTGAAGTTACATGACACTAACACTATGGTTTCCGAGTCGGTACATGATACCAACCTGATGGATATAAATTTATGCTAAAGTTCACCGAAATTGAGAATTAAAACAATTTCCGAAAAACTGTTACTCCAGTTAAACCATACACTCTGGCCTTGATCGATATCAGTTATCACATTTCGCGGTAAGCATGACATCATTCAATTCAATAATGTTGGTATCGGTTACTAACACAATAGCCATAGTGTTAGTATCCTTCACAGACTCTGTATATATATTATATAGTGTAAGTTAGCGTTGAAGTAGCATTGTCGTTGGCTTTATATGATGTTAGCTTCACTATTGCAGGTTTACACTATTACAGGTTTACCATACCGTCCTATTGTTCCACATTTTTTGACTAAATATATAGTGGTTATAGGGCAGCATACCGAAGCTCCTACTGATGAGTCCCAATACACAAACGAATGTGCATGAATGCTGCGGTTAATCCCTTCTGGTCATAACTGAACTAATTTGTTACTAGGTTCACCTAATACATACTGGCATATATATTAGCTCTTCGCAACAAACAGTATTTAACTGTAATCATTATCATTCGCAGCTATAGAATCTGCGGAAATTTGCTTCCGTCATATACCGCAAAACTGTAGTACAACTCAGGCGGGCCGCAAAATTTTAATCTATGCGAAATCAGATTTGGCTTCTGAACAAATTAAATTTTTATTGGAATATTGAAGGTTAAAAAGCCAGACCTTTGAATGCTCATATATATATATATATATATATATATATATATATATATAATTTTTACATTAAATATTATTTACCAATATACATGCGCAAGTTGTCGATCAACTTACGTAGGCCGATCGAACAGACGGTTAATTACTCGAATGAGAGAACATTGCAACTTAAACGCCTGTTTTAAATCAAATGGTGAATACACGTCTGCAATTGCGCAACACATCGTCGAAACATCACACGTATGTTCTCCAGACGTAGCATTTAAAGTAATTACTAAATGCAATAACAAAAGGGAGCTAGCCACATACGAAGCTTTATGGATAAACAAATTGCAGCCGGATTTATGTAAGCAGAAGAAGCATGTTCAAGCATTGAGCTTGAACTGGAGGTGACGCACGCAATTGATTGGCTGTTTCCTTATTTCACACTCTCTCCATGTTTACATTTACACAAATATATATATATATATATATATATATATATATATATATATATATATATATATATATATATATTGAGTCCGAGGCCCCAAAGCTCTTGTGTTCCGGTTCGAGTCTCATTCGTAGAATTTGTTGACAGAAATTGAAGTGTTCTCAAAAAAATTTAAAGCCAGCGTATCTGAAATATTTAATACGTTACCAGATATATAGTTTAATTTATAATAAAATAAAAACTAAGCATCGCCTAATGTAACAAGTGTAAATCATCCAATTGACCTGTTTCGTTCTCTATGTTAAATTTTCGAATACTGTCCAGACTTTGCCACGAGCAGGACTAAAACCACAGTTTAGTTTCTTTTTTTTGGTGTCTGGCACTCTATTCAATGTTTAATTCATCTATATTTTGCCATAAAGTCTAAGATAATAATCATAAACAGATTTAATGAATCAGTAATAAGTTTACAATGTACTTTTATCAACGTCAAAATCTTTCCTGTTGCCAATAGATGTCGAGCTAATAAATTTTAAAACAGTATTCCGCTATTCACATAGAATGCGCCAAACAAAAGGTTTCTAATTCACATCGTTTGCCGCCTACATTCTTACAAATATGACCTTTAAAAAGGTAAATAATCACTTTAATTGAAAAGCTGTATAATTTGACAGCTGTATTTACAAAACGCATGTCAAAAGTTTCTGCTGGTCGTTAACGTGTATAGTTTCCTAAATAGTAGTGCAAGGCTTTGCTTCTTTTGTAAAATAATCAGTTTTACTCCGTTAGTTTGCAGATAGTTCGCTCTTGTATGGAAATTATAATATATTGATTAAAAAATACGCAACAGATCGTTTAAAAATTGAATTTACTTCATCTTGTCTACTGATTAAGTGGTAAAATGAAACAGATTTATTAAAATTTGCCCTAAATTGAAAAATCTCTGTTCATACAACAAATGCAATGTCCAGAATGCTAAAATTTAGTAAACATGCCTAATCACTGTATCGCATTGAGTGTGAATTGACCCTAAATAATGCAATTGCACAATAGAATGGTTTTATTGCAAAGTAATAAGCTAAATATGGTTCAAGCAATCTCGTAACATGTGATAAAAATAAATAGTGGTTTATTTAGGTAAGCATAATAATCATTTATCTTAGATGTAGATTTTTCAAATGTTTTACGTTATATATTGTCAGCAAAATATTCTGCCAAATCGAACTAATAAATTTTTCCACATGGACGCATATGTTAACTAATACTTGGAAAGCGAAGAAAAGTCTTTACATCCATTGCCTCGATCTTTATTAGAGAAATTGACTTCTGGTTACTTTTGTGGATAACCATCTTAATTTAATGTCAAAATATCCCTATTTGATGAAAACCGGCATCTTAGAAGTATGTCGCTTATAAACCCGAATTTATCAGATATATAATATATATAAAAAAATATTTAGGTATTGCCAGAAATATCTAGTGTTAATGTGTAGTCTGTCGATTATATTAAATGTACTATAATGAATGAAGAACTCGCTACGTTAAATGCGAATGGCTGTTAGATTACGATAAGCTCGCATAGCGTTTTTGGAAAGAAAAAGGAATTAAAGATCTTAAATAAATAATCATTGATTTCGGAGGTGGAAAAAACATCTCCAGAACAAAATTAGCGAGCTTGACATAAACATCAATCGCATCTTTTTAAATAAAATTGGATCTGTGTTCATACCAATCTCGAATAATTGATTTTATTGATCTCAATATTGTTAAGATCATTACGTTTAATCGCACTTAATTATTTTTTATCTTATTATATCTATAAAATTTTGTTTCCCATATGGTGTAAAAATTTCCAATGAAAATTCACGTTGATTATTACCTTTGACTTAACAATTTCATTATGATCATTCATTCTTTAAGTAGTTTTGTTCATGATCTTAAATATTTTTAATCTGGTTGCATGTTTTGGTTGCTTTACTTGAATTATCTTACCTCCTTCCTCACCAGACACGTAACTTGCAATTAACTTAGTTAAAGAAGTTATATTAAGGAAAATAGTGTGACATGTGCAACGCAAGTATGACTTTAGTCACCGTAGTTTCAATTAAACAAAGTCTGCATATATGAACAAAATACACGCACTCAAATTAAAAGCTTATCTAGTAAAACGACCGCAATTATCAATACATAACTGTAATTTCAATTAAAACAATATTGGATGACCTGAATTTATATTTGTCGGATTATATTAAAATAATTTTTACTTTTTAAAGCAGGTTTTTTTATGAAATATTAAATCAAATATATAAGTAACATATTAAAAAAAACATTTAATACTTGCTTTAATATTTCAGAAATATTTTTGTTATTTAGAGGCACACATTTAAACAAGGTATGTAATAGGTGTTGCGAACCTAGTAACAAATTAGTTCAGTTGTGCATGAGATTATACTTTCCGTTCATGTTGCCTTTGGTTTATCCTTCTGGTCACAACTGAACTAATTTGTTACTAGGTTTGCAACACCTAATACATACTTGCATATATATTAGTTCTCCGCAAAAACAGTATTTAACTGTTATATATTGAATTGGATGATGTCATGCTTACCGCGAAATGTGATAACTGATATCGATCAAGGCCAGAGTGTATGGATTTACTGGAGTAACAGGTGTTCAGAAATTGTTGTAATTCTCAATTTCGGTGAACTATAGCATAAATTGATATCCATCATGTTGGTATCATGTACCGACTCGGAAACCATAGTGTTAGTACCATGTACCTTTTCGGTACAATAATGTTGGTATCGGTTACTAACACAATAGCCATAGTGTTAGTATCCTTTACAGACTCGGTATATATATATTATATAGTGTGAGTTAGCGTTGAAGTCGCATTGTCGTTGACTTTAGATGATGTTAGCTTCACTATTGCAGGTTTACACATTCGTCTACGAGATTGTACCGTCCTATTATTCCACATTCTTCTACCAAATATATAGTGGTTAAAGGGCGTAATACCGGCTCCTACTGATGAGTCGCCAGTAAGCACGAAACGAATGTGCATGAGATTATACTTTCCGTTCATGCTGCCTTTGGTTTATCCTTCTGGTCACAACTGAACTAATTTGTTACTAGGTTCGCAACACCTAATACATACTTGCATATATATTAGTTCTTCGCAACAAACAGTATTTAACAGTAATATATTGAATTGAATGATGTCATGCTTACCGCGAAATGTGATAACTGATATCGATCAAGGCCAGAGTGTATGGATTTACTGGAGTAACAGGTGTTCAGAAATTGTAATTCTCAATTTCGGTGAACTATAGCATAAATTGATATCCATCAGGTTGGTATCATGTACCGACTCGGTAACCATAGTGTTAGTACCATGTACCTTTTCGGTACAATAATGTTGGTATCGGTTACTAATACAATAGCCATAGTGTTAGTATCCTTTACAGACTCGGTATATATATTATATAGTGTGAGTTAGCATTGAAGTCGCATTGTCGTTGACTTTAGATGATGTTAGCTTCACTATTGCAGGTTTACACATTCGTCTAGGAGATTGTACCGTCCTATTATTCCACATTCTTCGACCAAATATATAGTGGTTAAAGGGCGTAATACCGGCTCCTACTGATGAGTCGCCAGTAAGCACGAAACGAATGTGCATGAGATTATACTTTCCGTTCATGCTGCCTTTGGTTTATCCTTCTGGTCACAACTGAACTAATTTGTTACTAGGTTCGCAACACCTAATACATACTTGCATATATATATCAGTTCTTCGCGACAAACAATATTAAACACTACGGTTTTCTGATTTTCTAATTTCTTAAATGATTTGAACCAGCTCTGCTGCAAAAACATTCTACTAGGCTTATGTCTAATAATCTCTGAATAGAAGATCAGGACCTGTATGCTCGAGACATAAAAATGTCTGCGGTTATTCTGTTTTGGTCGATTGCATAAATAATGTCGTCAGTACTATGAAGATGTGCCCTTTTCAAATTTGTTTAAACTGCAACACTTACAGAGTCGTTTATTAGCCAACTTCTCCTTATAGTCAGACATCTACATTAGAAAATGAGTTCATGCACATATATTTGCAAATCGTTTCATTACGCACGAGCATTTAAAGTATATTGCTAAAAATTTACTGTTAACTGAATAAGCAGTATGCATCAGATTAGAACAGTTCTATAATTGTTCATGGCGATAATTCTTATTGGTTAACTTATGAATCGTTTAATCTTGCACTTTCATCCCTGCTATGTTGTACAATTCTTGACAGTAGAACACTGATTGGACTAGATTTGAAGCTAATAAAATTTGCTCAGAAAACATGTACCTATGATTGTTACTTAAATGATTTAGATCCAATCTATAGTTATGCCTTATTTTTCATTTATTATTGTTTAATTATTGAATAAATTTACCTGTCAGAGCTAAACAAATTTTAAAATCTTTTCTATTAAAAGCCGAAATGATAAAATACACCAATTATATCTGTCGAGCTGCACTAATGCAGACGAGCTAAATTTGTGGTCTAAATTTGTGTTTTTCTTGAATGATAGCACGTCATATTGTGAGAGAGAGAGGGAGAAAATAAAAGATATGCAAAATCGACCTTAGGCAGGAAATTTATTTAAATTCTGCTGTAACTTGCGCAGAGCTGTCCTTTTTTTATTCCGCCTTTATCTTGAGTGGGACAATTCATAGCACTCGGAGGTTGGTAAAATCTTGAATAATTTGCATTTCCAGGTGCATTGATTTTGTTTGGCTTTGATTAATGGGTTCCCATTTGTCTCTTCACTCTGATGTCGTCCATCAGCTGCTTGTCTGAAATTGACGTTGGATTCAGATATTCCGATATTTTTCCAAATTTTCGTGATTTCATTTCCAGTCTCAACTTCAGAGTTGACACAATATTCACAGGAAAATAACAAATTTTGACAAATGTGACATCCTCATTCGAGACCGATCTTGCTATATTTATTCTATTTCCTTAAATATTTTTTTATTGTCTGCTCTAATATTCTGTCTTGCTACCTATTCTCATATATTCACATCTATTCAGGAAAATAGCAATATCACCCCCATCCCCTCAAGAATACAACAGCCATTACACTCCTATGTGTTCTCTAAATTAAAGTGATGTTAATAGATTAAGCACAAGAAAACCGTATACATTGAAGTACATGTCAATCCGTGATGTCTCGATTTATTGAATTACTTCTTCCGACGCGTAGAACGATCAGAAAATTTTGTATTATAATCTTATTGTAGTAATCCTCAAATTCCAGATTTACCTCATCTTATCCTGAGGTCAAAAGGTTATACAGAATGAGAAGTTAGTAAAATTATTTTATCGAATAAAGAGCGTGCACTAACGAATGGTGTATCAACCAGATAACACTCTATATAATCAAATCCTGTTTAAATTGAATTTTTCATTTAAATATCTGCGTCCAAACCATATATATATATATATATATATATATATATATATATATATAATTACATGCAATCGACAAGGTGGGTTCATAAGATTCATTTTGGGTATATAATATATGAGCAATAGGTATATTTATTTATCATTTACTTATTCATATCTATTTATACCCACATCTTCTATTTAAATATCCATATACATATACGTCCACACAGAATATCATAGGCAAATATATATTTAATGGAGATAGATGACTGCATTTAATTAAGCACCAACAACGCTGCGTTAAAACACTTCCGGCAGAACAGAGCATATGAGCGGACGGGCATGTGGACAATGATATATACAATATACAGATAAAATATGTTTCACGCTAGCTCTTCCTGGCAAATGCGCCTTCACATTATCGTTTCACTTGATAAAATGACACTGGCGAAATTACCTTCGGTCTGCATTAATAAGGTTAATATGCTCAAATAGCCGTTCAACCATGAACAGCATTAATAAGGCTGAATCATTTAACAGAATGTTGGACTGCATTATTCATTCTTGCGTTCGTGCAGTCACAAGTTAGGTTTTAATCATCAATAGTAAATGTGACCTGCTTGACCCTTGCAATCGAGAAACTATGAAATATAATATATATGTATAAGTGGCGAAAGCTGCATACAGCTAATGTTCGTGACTGCGTAGAAATTGTGCAGCCGACATTTCCATTCAAGTTCAATGTATGCGAGACTGCTAGAGGTGAGAGCCGCATATCTAACTTTGATTCTCATATATATTCAATGCGGTTTGATCCTCGATAGTCAGTTTACCGTCGTACTCTGATGATGATCATGGAAGCTCGAAACGCGTCAGTGCGTTGCGGTCGGCAGTAGTTTTGTTGTGTTGTTCGACGATTGGTTAAATACAATGGAATTGGTGTTTACTTCAAGCTCGCAAACTTCATTTAAAGAATTGTTACCACCACCTTAGCAATCAATTATTGTTAAATTGTATTGCCTATATATGAAATATTAATTAGTCAAACAGGTTGAAAAGTAAATATGTCAAAATAGTGCACTTTTTTCGATACCTACATTCATTACACAGCAAGATAAGGGCATTAAGTATTCATCGGTTATACTAAAAAGCATATGCGATAAATTATCATGTAATCTAAACAACCGTTTATGATTTACTATAAACAAGGTTGTGATTTTGATCTAAACACCTGACCATTATATACAAGCATTTGTCAGCATAAACTATGTATTGTATAGTGTGGAAAACGCAATTTTTCCAGTAGGCCAATTTCGATCTTATTAGGAACTCATCATATACTGTACAGAATTTGATGCGCACAGGGAATTTATTCTAGGCACGTCTGATTCGGAGCCTCGTACTCTAATCACTTATCGCCCTCGTCGCACATCACACACAATTTTCATTTGTATAATAACTAATGTTTCTCGGTTAGCCTTTCGTTTAGCTGTAAACTATGTAGTATCTTTTTAGCAGTAAAGGTCCAACTAACCATCCCAATTTGTCATTATAGAACAAGAATCACTTTACTTGAGGAATTGGTAATGAAATAAACATTTATATAGTTAAACAAATATTGGTTACACGGGTGAGGATAACATTTACTTTAATGAAAATTGCTATTTTGATATAGACACATGACCCATTATGTACATACATTTGTCATTATAAACTAAGTATTGTATAGTTTGGAAAAGGAAATTCATCCAGTGGTCCGGTTTCGTCCTTATTGGGAACATAAAAAGTACTTCTCACGTAATGTTGGCAACTATAAACACCTGTCGTCTCTCAATATGTTTAGGCCTTGCACTTAAGTTTATTTGGCAAGCGAAAACGCGCTAAAGGTTTGGCACAGACAACTTCTGACAATCTGATACTGTGTAAGGCTAATCATGATTTAAATTTTTTCATTTGAAGAACAGACTAAGCAAAACCTTGTTTCCAGTGCATGGTTAATGTAGCATAATGAAAGGGGTGTACGAAACTTAATTTAATGTGCCTAGGTTCGAGTTCATTGCCGTAGATCTTTGTGCCATTATTTAACTTTTTATCAAACTAAGACAAGTTTTTTTTAGATGAAAAATTTTATTTGGTTTATAATACCATACCCAGTTTCTTTTCTCCCTCTCTATCTCTCAGAATCTGTCTCTCTTTCTCTCTCGCCCTCTCTCGTCATATATATATATATATATATATATATATATATATATATATATATATATATATTGTTTTAAAAAATTACTATTGAATATTTAAAACATTATTTCAGACAAATCATTTATACATTGATTTTAATCATATCAAATATAATTCTGATACTATGAGACAGAAATAGAGAAAAAATCCAAATTTATATGACAAAATGTAGACGGCGCCGTCTTGGGCATATATTCCACGGAATAATTCCGCTTCGTTATTATTTATTATTATTTAAACTGAATATGAAATATGCGTTGCAAATTAACAAAAATTCCGCAGCTAAACAATGCAGCATAAATATAAATAGCTTTTCACTTGTTTTGCCGATAATGCAAATTAATTTATTGATTTTCATTATGGACCGAAATTTAAAAATGGTTTACATAAATAGCGGCAAATTTTTAGACCAATATTTTCAATATATATATATATATATATATATATATATATATATATTTGTCAATGAATTCTTGGCTTCAAATGTTTAGATTTATTTCTCTTCTCCAACTTGTAATAAAAATTAACGTAAGCCTAAGCTCAGTTACTCAGTTAATAATTATTTAAGACAAAATTCGTAATGTCTTTTGTTTTGAGCCTGTTTCTAAAGCGTAAAACTCTTAAACACATCGTCAATTTTGCTTATTTACGCGTCCACGTAGCTGACAAACCTTCACTTTATACGCTTTAAATTGCATACGATGCGCATTTGTATATCAGCGCTGTACTAATTTAAATTTCATATGTTCGGTTTGCGTATATATCGAAAGCATTTTGTAGAAACTATAATTCGAACGCATAATTATAATACACATATTGCGTGTGTGTTGTATTAACTATTTCGTTACATTTGGATACCTATAAGGCATAAAATAACTGAGAGTATAACTTCTTTACACACATGCGTTTAATGCAGCAGAGATGGTGTAAATCAAGTGAGGTCTACCATTTACAATTAAAGACTAAAAAAGAAAAGCTGTCGTTAATTTAGACCTCGATTTCTACTCCTTTATATACAGACACAAATTGGGGATTAAATACCATGACATTATTTGGATGCTGATTATACGAGGAGTGTAAAACTACAACAAATTATGCGTTGTTTCTAAAGTTGACAGCATATTATTTAAAATTTATACTTATGCTAACATGATAATGCTTTTGCAAGTTGAGACAATAGCAGTGATTGCATAAATACAAAACGTTTGAAGAAATGTCATTTTTCAAAAAACAGACATTCCTATTCAGTGTAAAGCAGGGTGCCGACAGTATCCATGATTAGGTAGAATGGAGTCTGGTGTTTGGAAATATTTAAGTAGGTGTTTCAAATAACTCTCTGTCTCAGTTAATCATTATTGGACTGCGCGGGTGGCGAGGTATTCACAAATTTAAAAGGATCATTTCTACAAAATGACAATGAACATACAATGGGGATAATATATTTATTTTGTAATTTCTTAACAATCCTCCGCAAGTGCATGATAATTGAAAATAGTAACAATATATTTTCCAGGTAATGACTATTTTAATTTCATTATCCTAATTAATACAATAGTAATACTAATAGTAATAATAATAATAATGATAATGATAATCAAAAGAATAAAATGAATGACGAATACAACCAGTACAAAACTCTTATACTTGTACAAATAAACATAATATTAATAACATCAATGATAACAATAATAATATTAATAATAATAATAATAGTGGTTTTAGTAAACATAATATTAAAATTATAAATTTAATAATAATAATAATAATAACAATGATGAATATTATGATTAGTATTTTGTAATCGTCTTATTAAAATTATTTAATTATTTTCAATAATTTAATTTATATTAATAATTTTGTTATTGTTATTATAATTTTATTATTACTTTTATTCGTATTTATTGGCAGGTGAGCATTTATATATTTAACAATATATAATAATGTCACTTTTGTATTTTAAAATTCATAAAATCTCTCCTAATATGTATTTTTTTATTTGCTTACCTCGACTAAGGAATCTACGTTTCATGCTTTGAAAGGTAAATTATTCAAACACATTCTAACTGGGTTTCATAATTATATAATCGTAAATGTATAAAATTAATTTAAAGTCTACCGAGTCTCATCACAGACAGAAATCCAACTTCAAATTTAGTTTACATATTTCACACTTTCCAACGCACGTAATTTGCCATTAATTATGAGGGAGCAAACAATTGCGTTATCGTACATTCTTTGCTTACTTATAGCAATCTTCGGTTTTGTTAAACTCTAAATTCATGTGCATGAAAATAGTTAAAATTTCCTCCTTCCACTCGTCGTAAAAGCAAAATAATGCCTTCTTTATGAAGGTTAGCAATTTTCGAGTGTCTTATTAGCACGATAATTTTATGGGTGTATACAACGTGCCGAACAGCTACACGGAATTAGATGAATTACACAAAGGCGCTAACCTTGTTTACGTACGGCAGTTATTGTTGCGTGTGTTCTACAACAATAAAGTATAGGGTTACAAGTCGTTGCGCTTTTACCAACGAATAGATCCTGTGCAGTAATGCCTTTGTTAATTAAAACAAATAACTGTTCAAGAAAGAAGAAAATGATTGCAGATGCATAAATCCACAGAACTACTGATTAAATTAAAATTTTAAACCACATCTATGCCTTACGTGTGAACATACGAATTTGATGCTCTGTGAGGTGCATAATAGTAATGCATTGCCATTATGGCTGATCAATCTAGGTAGTGCCACAAATGCATATGTAAGGCCACATATTCACTAGGAATGTGGTATCCACGATTTTCTTCCGTGAGTGGTAGATTAACACTCTCAGTTCTGCAATCATAATTTATGCTCCGATTCAAACCATACAGTCAATGTTGTCTTTGTGCAGTACTGCAGAAACACACACACACACACACAGCTAATTATCCGCGTAAAGTAGAAAAAAGCAATCCAGGCAAACTTTTTGAAACACGTGTCTCATAGCATTATCTGTTTTACTTCATTATTTTGAAAAATGCATACTTTTCTTCATTCTACTTGTTGCTCTTACGAACCTCAAACTTTATCTTTAGCGCAGCATTTGTAAACGTCACCAAAAATTTAAATTATGATAAAAACTGTTTTCCTTAGCATTCGCCATCTACATTTGATCTGCATACCATTGTCAATTACGTAGGAGCATTGTGTGTAGAGATGGTAACAAGTAACAGGAAATACATTGTTCATCAAGATGAGCTCATATTTTTGTGATGAATTTGGCATCTTCTTACTGGTATTGTAATAAGTTTATTATTACTTGTTCATGGAAAAATAGATCTTCATTTTTGCAACCTACAGTTCACAAGATATTGCATTCCAGTTTGTACTGACATAACGAATGTAGGTATGCTATATATATATATATATATATATACAGAGCATATATATATATATATATATATATATATATATATATATATATATATATATATATATATATATATATATTGTCTAAGGTTAGAAAACAAAGTACTATAAGTGGACATCTTTCTGTCTTTACTGCGCATGTAAGTAATATTTGACGGCATTATTGCATACATCATTTAAACTAAGGGAAATTTCAGTTTTGAAAATCATACATGCACTTCCTGAGCCAAAATTTTATATTATCCTCCTACTAAATGTTATTCAAATTTTCATGTGGTACATTACAGTCGTTTAAAAATATGTTTTAAAATTACCTATAATTAAATCACGCTAATTTGGTTTAAGTCAAAATCATTTCATCGAATAACTAAATATTGGTCATGTTTTACACATAGAAAATAGCTCGCTGGAACTTAAACTTGCACAAAATACTCAGCTTCTGCAGCGAAGTAATAATTTGCACAAATCAGAACGAAATGCTGGTTCATTTCTTCCGTCGCTAATTCAGCTTGCACAAACACATATATATATATATATAACGCTGTGGGTCCATCGGCAGTCACATGTACTAACACGTTTCAACCTTCCACGACGGAAAACTGACTATCGATAATCAAACTGTAATGCATATATTTCGAAAGTAAAATTAGACATGCGGCTCTCACCTTTAGTAGTCTCGCCTACATTGTACATGACGGGAAATTTCGGCTGCATAATTTCTATGCAGTCACAAATATTAATGTTTTTCAGCTTTCGCCATATATATATATATATATATATCGGGTATACAATTAAAAATTCATTGATTGCACATGTTTTGGTAGGAATTCTCTAAACCAATCCAATGGTATTTCACCAGACGACGAGCAATAAACCAAAACTACAGTCAGTCACACGTATCGATGCGTTTCCAACCTCCATGATCATCATCAGAGTACGACGGAAACTGACTTGCGACGATCAAACCGCAAAGCGTATTTATGGAAAGCAAAGTCGGATATGGCAAATCGGGAGGCTCGATTTGTGTGCAGTTCAGACTGTTTGGAACCAAACACTCCAAAAGGTTGTTAGGGCAGTTTTGATCCACAATCTAAGATAGTTATGAATTGTACCAGGCAGGTAATATAAAATTATTTATTCTTGGCACTTTAATAGCACAACAGGGCAGTGGCACTCCGCATTGCACGAAGTATAAGCAATATTACCGATGTAATATTCAGTCTGATCTAACAATTAAAGAACAACCACACAGTTATTGATGACGAATCTTGGACTCTTGTTGTCCAGAATATAGTCGGGACATAGTTATACTGCTAAGACGTGGTGGATGCAAATGTCTCCAAAACTTATAGGAATGATTTTTGGCCACATTTTCGTTGTGATAGGAGGATATTATAAACCTTCAATTTTGGTAGAATTTTCGTGTCGCATTTTTATTTGGCACAATTATCTCCTCTATTTCAAAATTGCCAAATACCAGCGTGAGAAGGTAATTTACAAAACTTTGATAATATTTGACTGAGAATGCTTACGTGCATGGGTGAGATAGCAGAAAATGTATACCCGCATTTGTGCGCCTCTATCATTTTATTTGCATTATCCATCACTTTATCACGCTGGGTTGTGTGTTGACTAAATACTAAACACTTGCACAAACGGCAATATGTAGTTTTCATGCGGTGTTCAATTTCAAATTAATTTGTTGACGCCGTTACGAAACTGGTATAAAATTATAGCCGACGCGGATTACATAATGGATAAGAATAATAACTGGTTCCTCTAACGATCCTCATTTTAAAATAAACGTTCTAATTTGGATTTTTGAATGGCTTTTTCTATAAAATATGACATTCTTTTTGCTTTATTCGATTTCCATACGTACCGATTAAATTGTTTTATTTAGCGAAAATTAATTCGATAATGTCAACTATTAATTCAGTAAACAAACCATTGCCAAGCAAGCTTTCTTTTAAAATATTTTGTTGTATCATACATATATGCATTAGTTTCATTTATGTTCAACTTTTTATCTTACTGCAAAAACCTTAATTAAAAATACATTCACGAAAAATGTTGCTAGATGTATAGGCTTGTATCTTGCAGAGGACAACAAAATAAATAACCTCCACTTGTGCAAATAGAAAAGAAATTTCATCGGATAAAAGAACAGTTTCCTTCATATATTCTTCTCAAGTATTTAAAAAAATACAAATTATTTTTCAAAAAAATTCTACCACATGTAAATATCTCCATGAATGTGAATGCTGTTTACCATGATTGATCACTTGATTGCGACAAATTGTATTATAGTTGAAAATTTTCCCAACGCATTACATACGTACCAACATCTCGTTGCGATCGGTATGTAATAGCAGAAGCACATTTTTCATGACCGACAGCTGAGAAACTTTCATTCCTACTGCAATGTACACATTGCAAATATAATATAGGTTTTGATAAAAAATACCATAAATATCCTCATAATACATCCTAGAATAATTCGTTATAGATTTTTTTAACAGGAAATGCAAAATTAATCAATTTTCTATCGCAAACTGTGCACGCTTATACACAAAAGCCGCATAAATCAACACAACCTTAATTAATTTACAGGACTATGCTACAGAATTCCAGAAGCATAGTTATATTCAGGTTGGCTTGATTGTAACAAATATTAACAATTTGTTATCGCATTTTATTTTCTAGTGGCTTTGTCGTCGGCCGAAACACCTCTGTATGCACTTTTCCGGATTAGTGACTGACCCCGCGCAATTTATTGCATAAAACATTAAAGTGAAAATTTATGTGCACACGTTCTATTCAATTCTCATATTAATATTATGGTCCTGTTGCAACTTTTGTATTGCAGCTTTAGCAACAATTTCTAAACATTTTTTCACACAAATATTAATGCACAGGTATGTGCATATGGCATTGTGATATCATAAATTTAATCACACTGCGTTAACTATAGTATGCAGTTCATATTCTTTAATTGAATTTATTGCCGGTCAAAATATTGTTAAACGTTAAACTTCATAAAAGGTAAGGTCAAAAAACAAATTATCCAGTTGAGGATAATAAAATTGATTTCAAGATTTCGTTCCCATTTAGAAAACTACTAACATAGATAGAGAATATATTTAGAAGCAAGTTATTTATAGTCAAACAAGTAACGGTTACGCCAGCCGTATTTATAAATATTTATTCATAATGGGTCATGATTTTATATCAAGAACGAATACTTGATTAAAGTAAATAAAGGGAATTTTTTTAAATTTCTAAACCAAAACATACGAGTCTTATCCACAATACAAAAGGCGCCATTAGATTATCAATCAATTTTCGTGGTAACACTGCTTCGCTTAGCATTGAAGGTGGTCGTTTTATGATCGAACGTCAAAATTTGGCAACTCTCGTTAGGATTCTATATGATGGCAAGTTTTCGTGTTGCTACAATTTGTCACCATGAAACTGTACAAAAACGATATAACATAGACAATTTATTACCTCTTTGACACACAATGCATCTTCACTATTTTCTAAAGAAAGCTAATTATTCTCAGTGACAAAAGTAATACAAAAAATGAAAATCAGCTTAGTCAAACAACTCCCTCTTCAGAATTAAAACTTAAAAATAAAATTTTGCCTCATGAGGTTAGTGATTTTTTAATCCAATAATTAACCATTCTCTAAAAAATGGATTAAAATTCAACCGACTTTCGCTTGTTTAAATTATCAGTCACATTTTAGTGCATTTTTAAGAAGTACACCTGAAAATACTGAAATTCATTTTCCAGCACGTAATTACACTTCTGCGTTGTTGTAATCATGGAAATTTTACTTTAAAACATGCCAAATTTTATTTTTATTTAAAATTATATTACCAAATGCTAACTATATTATGAATTAGTTATCTTAAATGTTTAATTGTTTGGTAGATAAGGGCGAAAATTCTGTATGGGACGCTAAGTGAAATCTGTTTAAGTCATGCACATTCATCATCAGTATTTTTTTCTAATATTAGTTCTTCCAACTTATAGAGATCTGGCGTCAATGTTCCTAGCCTCCATAACGCATACAGCAAATGTAAATAATATGTTAATAAATTAACTTCTCCAAATCATTCCAGGACGTCAATCGTGTTTCAGCGCGCCTTAGCGCCTGCTAAATTGAAAAAATTCTGATATTAAAATTCATGCATTTCAATCTTTTTTCCGACATGTTATGTAATGCCAATCGGTTTAACACGCATTCTTTGTTTTCGTTTTATGAAAATGCTAAATTATTATTTCGAGCACAGAGAGACATTTTAAAATTTAAATTCAAAAAACAATAATCATTTGTAACTTTTCAATTTTTGTTCGATTTAAGACCATTTACGCAGTGTTTCAGTAATATTATAAGTAACTCATTATAGTTTATTGTGATTTTACTTATTTTGATGACTAGTTTTAATATAATTCATTGAAACTTATTAAGTATTGATGTACTACATATGTTATGAAAAGCAAAAATTCGTTATTCCAAAAATGAATTGATATTTCTCATTTTTTATTAAAACAAAATAATGTAACATAATTTAATAAAATTATCATTATATTATTTTTAGGCGAATTTCACCAAATATCTTAGTCAATACATTTTAAGTAGTATTCATTTTTTTGCTTTTAAAACAGGAGGAAATTTATATTATTATGGTGTAAACAAATCACCCTAATGCTTTCAAAACGAAATCGTTTGCACAGATCTTAAATTAGATTTCATTAAAATTCCTATTTAGAAAGGGTAATTATCAGGGACTTTGAAATGGCACAGATTTTTGTAGCGTCTTGAATAATCCTTTTATTTTCCGTCTATGGAGATCTAAACCTGTTAGTATTTCAGTTTTTGTCAATGTTCATGGTTGCAAGTTTTCCTTTTTGGGCCTACAGATAATTTTTTCCTAACAAAAGTGTGCAAAATTTCGCGCACGCTCTCTTTGTACATCATTTTTTTAATTTTGTTTATTTTGTATTAATTATTGTGTTTAATTAAGTTATAATTGCAATACTTAAAAACGTTGTGCCAGATAAATTGGCACACATGCAATATTTCCGAATATTTATTATTTTGAATTTCCGAATACATTTTGAATTTAGAATCTGACTGGCTTAGTTTTAATGTATCTTGATAAATGTCATTATTCGGTGGTTATTTTGTCATCAAAATTACAAAATAATTTTAGTCCAAAGTCAATTTAAGAAGCACAATTAATGTTATCTTGTGGCGCTCTTGCACTATCTTATCTACTAATATACAGGAGATTTAGAAATCAAGTATTATGGTGGCATGCAGCATTTCCCGTGAGAGAAAACACTGTTTACTTCTAGAAATCCATACAACAAAATCATATTTTGCACCAACCAAATTGGTACGTAGTCAGACAATCACGTACGCATTCTTCCACTACATCTCTCCTCATACTGTGAACTGTATGCAAAAGTTCACCAGAATTGAGAATTACAACTAGTTCTGAACACCTTTTATCCCAGCATGCCCATATACTCCGACCTTGGTCGATATGAGTTATCACATTTCCCAGTAATCGTGACACCATCAATAAAATATATAACCGTTAGCTGATGTTCGTGGCGGAGTATTAATATATATGCAATTTTGTATTATGTGTTGCGAATCTCTTAACAATTTTATTTAATTATGACAAAAAGAATAAACCAAAGAAAGCGTAAGCGGGATGTAAAATCTCGTGCATATTCGGCTCCTACTGATGTGTCGCAAGTTTCGGGCATTCAATAGATATGCGTCTGGTATTACGCATCACAATATGGTAAGTCTCGCAAGTAAAATTATCCTGAACACATGAAGCTTATTTAGGTTGTCAAACAGTTATTTCAAATTTGATTGGATATGATATAGTTTTGCTTCAGACAACTGAGTATGTTAAAGTTCCACGCTATAAAGACTGTGTCTGATATAAAAAAAGCCTAAATTACAAGTTTATAGGCAAACGAACGCGTAATAATTTCAGTTCGCCAAATATGTCGGACATTCGCTACCAATACCTAAACTGCTCTCAGTCAATGAAAGCTCTGTTGAGTGAAGCACATGTTGTTTATTTAAGACATGTGGGAAAATACCGTAATTATTTTCTTATACCATCAGTGAAGAAGAATCGCTTGGAATTCAGGGATTGCAATGAGCGTGTGTCTAAAGTCAATAGTTTAATTTATGCTCCAAAATGTGAAATTGACAAAATTGAATTTATATCATTTCTGCGCAATAAACTATATGTGATTTTTAAAATTTTAATTGAATTATTTAATGATTACCACAAAATAGGATAAATATATTAATCAGGGCTCGAATTTAGGGATTTGCTTGAGAACATTTGTACATAATTAGTTCTAAATCACAATTTTGTGAAACTAAGCACATTGTGAAATCCACTGTGATGGAAAAACGTACAAACGCGGCAACAATATTGCTGGTACCCTTTACAGGCTCGCAATAGATTAGATACACTTAGATAACTTTGAAGTCCCATTTTTGAAGCTTTCAATATTAAGGTAACTCCATTTTTGTGAGTATACACATTTATATAGACGAATTTTTTGTCTATCTTTCTCAATTTCATGAACCAACTATATATTGGATACATAGTATAGTACCGGCTCTTACTGACAAGTTGCCTGAAAGCACAAAACGCGTGTTTCCTTGAGATTATAGCTTCCGTAAATGCTGACTTCAGTTTATTTATCTGGTCATTTAGGAAAGAATTCTTAATCAAATAATACATAGTAAAACGATTATTGGTTGCCATGGAGGTAACATCAGTTATTAAAATCAATAGTTCAAACCAGATAAAAATAACAGTCCCATTAAAAAAATTAGACTGGCAGGTTGAACAAAGAAATTTAAAATGTAGGAAATCGAATTCATCCAGTAAACTGGTTTTCCAATTATTAGTAAATAATAAAGCGATTTCCAGACGTTGCAACAGACAGAGCTCTATGACTCTGATCGCTGTGTTCCCTTACAACACGCTACACACGATTTTCATTTATTAATTAACATATGGTTTTTTGGTTAGCCATTCATTCAGGTTAATCTAAATAATTGCAATTCGTATAATGAAATGCAAAGACCTTAGTGATTATAAATTTAAGTATGTTATGTGTAGGTGAGTAAATTTTTCAAAGATTGACCGCATTAACCAGATATATTTTTTATTAAAGCTGTTTTATCATCCTAATGAAAATGCAATGTCCAGAATTTAACAACAATGGACGTTAAAAATTATATATTAATATATACATATATATAAATAATATAATATGATATAATATAATATATTATAATATAATATAATATAATATAATATAATATAATATAATATAATATAATATAATATAATATATTACATATAAATAATATAATATAAATATATAATATAATATAATATAATATAATATAATATATATATATAATATAATATAATATAATATAATATGTAATATAATATAATATAATATAATATAATATAATATAATATAATATAATATAATATAATATAATATAATATAATATAATATAATATAATATAATATAATATAATAATATAATATAATATAATATATAATATAATATAATATAATATAATATAATATAATATAATATATAATATAATATAATATAATATAATATAATATAATATAATATAATATAATATAATATAATATAATATAATATAATATAATATAATATAATATAATATAATATAATATAATATAATATAATATAATATAATATAATAATATAATATAATATAATATAATATAATATAATATAATATAATATAATATAATATAATATTAAATACAAATCTAAATTAGTGAATGTTTTCACAGTTTTCCCAATTAAAATGCGTTTTAGAATTTTTCAATGAAATGAAGAATATTTATTAGTTACAAAAACCTTCAATACTTTCGATTGATAGCATGAATCATGTTATCGTAATAATAAAAAGTAAAATTCCGGTTGTTATTTCAAACCTAGATAAAACATATATGACTTGCTTATCTTTTACTTAGTACGTTTACTGTAAGTATTTAATAAGAACGAAGTGATGGGTAAATTTGTACTACGAACGCCGTACAATTGCTGCCTCCATCTCTACGTCTCCTGTAATTTGGCATGGACTTTAAGATAAGAATATTGCACTCATGTGGAAAAATAAACTAATAATAAAATTTCGCATAAGCTATCTGCATCATTGCTAAGCGTTCGCGTACAAAGTTGGCAAGTTTTTTCTTGAAAGCTTAACTTAACCAGCAGATGTACTAATTCTACTAACCCTTGATAAGTTTCATGCTTGGCATTCGTCTTGCTAAGTAGAATAGTACCTACCGTAGAAAATGTAGCCTGGGAAATCCCATAAACCACTTTACTGCGCTTTGCTTAGATTGGTGTGCTTGAAAGTCTAAAGAATTTATCCGTCCAGGTAATTTAATTGCTACTAATCATATAATTATAACAGCATTAATAGAATGCACTATTTATTAATTTACGGAGGCCATAAGTATAATATTAACAAAAATTTAGACTAAATTTAGTAAATACACAGAATATTATTTTCGTACGTAGATGATAGCTAACCGAAACGCGCCCATAAGTTTCAATAACTATTTTATTTCACTTCTGTTCGACTATTTAAATGAATTCGATATAAGGTTTAACTAAAGTGATAAAACTCTATATGAATATAAAACAGTAATTGATTGCGCGGGTGGTGGTAACAATTCTTTAAATCAAGTTTGCGAGCTTGAAGTAAACACCAATCCCATTGTATTTAACCAGTCGTCGAACAACATAACAAAACTACCGCCAGCTGCAACGCACTGACGCGTTTCGACCCTCCATGATCATCATCAGAGTACGACGGCAAACTGACTATCGAGGATCAAACCGCATTGAATATATATGGAAATCAAATTTGGATATGCGGCTCTCACCTCTAGCAGTCTTGCATACATTGAACTTGACTGGAAATGTCGGCTGCACAATTTCTATGCAATCACGAACATTAACTGCTTGCAGCTTTCGCCACATATACACATATAAGCAATACAATAAAACAATAATTGATTGCGCGGGTGGTTGTAACAATTCTTTAAATCAAGTTTGCGAACTTGAATATATTTATGACCATCTGCAAAATTTGGTAACCAATACAGAGGTAGCGACAACAAAGTCGGAAGTAATAATTTGCCGCACAACTTCGAAGCAATGATGCAGCCGACACTCCATTCAATTGTAATTTGATTAATATTTCTAGGAAAAAATGTTGGATTTCATATATTATAATAATTGCGATTTTAATTGCGGTATCAACCACGTTCATCAATATTCGTCGAGTGCCTATTGCGGCATATGAAGGTCGGAACGCGTCATTGCATATGATGGCAGCTGAAAAAAATGCGATTTAGAACAGGACTCGTGTTCGAAACCCTGCCTTAAGTAACCTTGCGTGTTAATCAGGTGTCTTTCTGGTTTTATTAATTACTAGATTGATTAATTAATATCAGTGAAATAATCGCAATATTACTCCGTTTCATTTTATTTAACTTACTGATGTTAACGAAAATTTTAAATGGAAAAAATAAACTTTGATTATGTTAAGTTAGGCAGCGTAAAATGTATATACTGTACGGCACTGCTTCCGCAAATTGCAGATTATTTTTATTCAACAAACATAAAATATCATGTAAATGCGGCTGTTTTTGGATGAACGATGTGTTTGGATATTGAAAAACCTAAAATTTCTAAAATACATTTGTATTTGCTTGTAATGAAATTAGCCGTTTCAAACTAAATTGCGCTGTAAAAATTTTCGTCTGCTTGTTTACACGAAAATTAAATTCTTAATTTATTTCTGGCAGGCATTTTTCTATAAAGTAAAAACCCTTTTTCGTGTTAGGCGTTCTAGTATATAATGCTTTTATACTGTCTCCAGTCATTTTACTTGATGATATGCCACAAAAACATTTGAAATAAATATTTCTTCCTTTATTTGAATGTAAATTTTCTGTGTCTCAAGCTTCCGTTAGTAATTAATATGTGCTTAATCAATATATATCGACAAACATTTACTAAAAATATGGTATTGGGTTTCGGCAGCCATGTTTGTTATCTAATCCTCTATGAGACATAATAATTGTAAGAAGTGGTTTTCAATATGAAAAAAAATTCTGCAAAACACTATGTTCAAAACACACATTCAAGCATACAATTTAAGGTAAAATAATACATCATTTTTGCATAATGGGACCCTGTAGTTTGCTTCTAATCATCCGAATTCTTAGTTGGATAGATTCGGCATTTAGCTTAAATTTAAAGTTTTACAAACAGACAAGATAGTTTGATATTCCTTTATCATAGATATATAAGCCATTTTAACTGATTACTGTAATCTTTTTAATATACACAGATATTATCCGGCTTAAACTACGAGAGAATGGATATACCAGGTTTGTTTATGTATAATTCTAACTTGCAGCTAATCCGACGCTCTTTTCTTCAAAGAAAAATTGAAATGAAATCAAACAGCCAAATGAACTCCACGTCTAACACAAACAAATAGAAGAAGAGACAAGTGATTAGAAAAAGTCAGGAACACGCGGTCGAACCGAAAGAACTATGCAAAGAACGTCGAAAATATAGACTGAAATTAAATTTTACTAAAAAAGAAGCTGCAAGACCGTGAGTTGCTTTGTCATTCGAAGACAAGCTAAAATCAAATTGAAACAATCAGATTATCATCATTTTTACACCCCTAAATGGAAGAAATTTCAAATGATTAGAGAGATCGCTTTGATTGACCGAACTAATGAGCGGTCGAAACATAAGAAAAAACGGGAAGAAGCTTCTAAATTATTTGAAGAAAAATAACTTTAACATTCGTCGAATCTGCTTAGCCGAAAGATGATTTATTATTGGAATCAAAATAAAAATAAATCTCCAACTATATGACTGTCTTTACTTTCAACACCTACAAATGATTGAAGTCACAAATAATTACAGCGACCTCTGATGATGATCGCAGGAATTAGCAATGGAGACGTATTGAGCACCTACAAAAAGAAATAGTTGCAAATGATTAGAGCGAGCTATAATCATGAACACAGGAACAAGCACATGTAACATGAGGTCAACGCGAAGATGCTTCCAAAAAATAGTAGAAATATAAATTTAATATCCCAAGAAGCTGCATTGCCCAAAGTGGCTTTCCCATTCTAAGTAAAATTAAAAATAAACTTTTAGTTGATCGCCTTTTTCAACACACAAAAATGAAAGTTGAAAATGGTTGTGGCGAGTTTCAAAAATGACCTGGAGAACGAGTTGTCGAAAGCACCGAATAGCGCAGCATGCATCGAAAGTATAAGAAGAAATGTAAATTTAACACACAAAGACGTTGATCTGCCAAAGATCCTTTGACAATTGAATTAAAATTGTAATCGAAATCCAACTGCTGAATTGTCTCCAATTTTAACACCTGCAAATGTAAGAAGATGCAAATGATAAGAGCAAGCACTGGAAATGATCCCGGTAACAAGCGTTCAAAATATTAAAAGAAAAATGAAACAGAATGCAAGTAATAAGAAAAAGCACTGATGATAACCGCGGTGTCGATCTGAAGAAATTGCAGACCAATGCGAAAATTTCCCAAAATAATAAAAATCTAATGAATTTATCGGGAAGCTGATGCGTTGCCGAAAGATGCATTGTCATTTAAACGAAAATTAAAATCAAATTACAACGTTCAGATGTTCATCATTTTCAGCAGCTTTAATTGTAGGAAGATTCAATTTATGAGAATCAACTACGAGGATGACCGCAAGAAAGGCCGTTTTACACGTCAGAGCATCACGTAGAGGCTTCGAAAAGATTGACATAACAACAAATTTAACAGCCATTGAAGCTGTGTTGTCAAAAGCTGCTTTGCAATTCAATCAAATATTAAAACAAAAAGTAAACGTCATATAACCTACAGCCGCAACGTCTAAAATTTGAAGAAGATGTAATTAGTAACCTGGTAAGGAGAGGTCGAAACATCAGAACAAGTCATGGAAGCTTTGAAAATATCCGAAAAAAGTTGATTTAATATATCTACCAATTGAATCCTTTAACTTGACCGAAATACGGTAAATGTAGGAAAAGAAAGAAATAGCTTCATATTGCGGTACACAGGTATATCCAATGTAGCGTGTAGTAATAAATTACGTAACAATTCTCTTGTCTGATTAAATGCAGAAATTTTACATTGCGCAAAAAAATTCTTCCCATTTTTGAAGCACTTAGCTTTTTAATTGTTTAATTGCCATTTTTCTAGAATATTATTGGTTTTATGCAAATTTTAGATTTTTTTAAGCTAGTTTAATCCTAAAATTCTGTTGGACAACTTTTCTTAGCAACTGGCAAATAACACCCTAAGCACAAATTGCTAGTTTAAAAACAAGCAGAAATTATTTTTTATATTACGTGTTTCCAATACTTGAATCGTATGCTTATACGGCAATTTCGTGGAGAAAACAAAACATTTTTTATTGCAAGTTTGGACTGATAAATCAAAAAAAGAATGTGCATAATTCTTATTTATTTTGAATCTTTAAGATTTATTGATTTTCACTCCTGTAAAAAATGGAGATAAAAATTCAGCTCACTTAGTCCGTGAATTAAATCGAAACCTATGTTTACGAAATTGGGGACAAAGTTGCCCTAGCGTTATTAGAACACGCGATATCATTTTGACGACGTGATACAAGTCTTTTTTAAAGGCATCTTTTCCGCTGAATATTTTCGGTACTTCAACTTATGAATATAACAACACGGGTGTCAGTTTAGAATATTGCAGTTTGTCTATTACCGTTATAATAATGTTCTGGGTGTTTAATTGGGCAGGTTTTATGATTTCTCTAGCAATGATATGTTTATCGCCATCGTTATTGGGTATAATGCTGCAATTAGAACAAGTTTAAATATTTTATGATATGCGCCCATCAGTCGCATCCTGGCTCAAATTTCCATTTTTAAGATCATGAAGGCTAAACATTTAAATTATCTGTCATTTCGTTAATAATAAGATACCTGTATCATGTTCAATTTTTCTCCATCTGTAAGAATATTTATTAATATTTACCATTGACAAATAATTTAAAATATTTAACTAACAGACTAAAATAAATATTTGGAATAAGAGGATTAAATTAATGACAATGCATTATAAGACATAATTCTCTAGAGATGGCAGCACTGTGTATTATAAGGTTTCTGAAGATGGTACTTTAAATAAGGTACCCAAACATGAGAGAGCCAAATTTAGAACGAACTTCATTTCCAGGGGTAAGTACTAATTGTTTGATGGCCATCGTAATGATGACACAACAGGGTCGAACTTACCGTGTACTTCGAAATAAGGATCAATCGGATCATTGCGAAAGAGCGCGAAAAAATAGCCACCCACAAAAGAAAATCGTGGATACGTTAAATAATTTATTAATATTTTAACATGAAATGCATTTAGATTAAAATAATTAAACTTGTTCTATAACAACATTACTCCAATTGGCGCGCTGATTTATAATCGATATTAAATTAGAACTATCAAAATGTACTTTCTGTAAAAGTCAAAACTCGTTAGTTAAATCGATATTAACTGGAGTATTTTGTTTGGTGGTAAACAAATTGCAATTCTTACCATTTCTAAACCAGACAAACGAATTAAACAAAACATCCACCAGCAATTGAACTTCCTGTCGCGCACTTCTACTACCTCTTTACACATCCATTCGCCTGAAGTATTATCTCTGAAATACGCCAAAATTACGAGCTGAAACATTTTAGAAATTGTCATTTCAGGCCTTATTTACACACTTACATTCTTGTAATATCGAAACATTTAAATAGGTAATGTAACAGACACATTTGTACATATATATATATATATATATATATATAATATATATATATATATATATATATATATATATATATATATATATACGTATATATGTTAATGTATAATAAAACATATAGATATATGTTTACATAAATCTTCATAATTTTTTATACATATATATTTATGTATTTATATACATATATATTTAATAAATCTTATTGCTACCTGTATTTACAGCCATTATTCTGGAATTGTTAGTATATTCGATCGTATATATATATATATATATATATATATATATATATATATATTAATTCTACCACTTAACCATCCTATCATTTTTGTTATTTTTCATGTATATATATATATATATATATATATATAAATTTTCTATTTTTGTTTCTATTATGATAATTGGTCATTAAATCAGCATTTCAAAATTGAATATATGCATTTTGTAAAAATTATTTCACAATATTTTGCAGGATGACAACAGACAATGCGAAATATTAATAATGCGTTTATTAACGTGAAACTTCAATTTATAAAACATCTATTAGAATGCAAGTATGCTGGCAGTAAAAATCGACAAAATGAAATCACAAATTTTGATGGAAATTTAAACCACTATTGCTTACTTAAGCAAATTTTTTAGTACATAAAATAATATAATAAAAATTTTAATCCTTTATTTTGTTTTCATTAAATTATTTTGCTTAGTTTTTATTTTTGGTTTTTCGTTACCTGTGTGTTCCATCTCGGGATATGCTTGGCTACCATCTTTCATTTGATATAGAACTTAATCTGCAAATATACGTTTAGAATAATTTCTATATAAAATTTGTTTATATCCTTGCTCACAAATATTTTGAATTTCAGAGCAAGGTTATTTAATTATTCCTTTTTATGCGTTTTACATCTCTTTCCAGTTTAAACTCGTTTGGTACATGGTTAATTTAAGCATACATATCGACGCGGCAAATTTTATAATTAAATAAAAACAAACATTGTCATCATGAATTTTTATCATATACATTTGGGCAAAATGGATCTGATTGGACTGTTTTCAGAGCTTAGCCCGTTGGACACTGGTGATATGATTAGCCTATCACACTCCAGATGAAATCTTTAATAAACTAGGCGAGAAACCTGTTACCCCACTCAGACCGTCCAGAATTTAGCGCCAAATTGGTTCTCATTAGAAGTTTGAGCAGGATCCGCTACGCAGGTATACAAAATATATTTAAAAAAAGGCCAACTCCAATATCTGTTTATCGATGCTGATTCGAATTTAAAATTAATTCGAATAGTCGGACTAAAATTTAATTAAGTGTATCAATTTGTTCTTGATTTTTAAATTACGCTAAACATGAATAAAATCAACCGGCATATATTCTGTTAATTGTACCCTTGTCAAGTCATCACTGGTTGGCAACGCTGTCGTGGGCTTAATGTAGTTTGTATATGATCAGAACACCAATTTGAAGCCTCCAGAGACGATGTTTTCTCGCATGGCGTAGATTTAATTACGCACAATTTAAATGGCTTTGGTCATGCCAATTAATTCATTGTGACTATGCCGTTGCAAATTTCCAGCTTGTAGGGAAATACCTAACAACGCCCCAGAAGTAACAAAAAGTAACAAGCGACTTAGAAAAATGTCATCTTTAGAGATATTTGTGTAAAGCACAATTTTCACATTGACAGTCCTATCTATACACGACTAATTTTTAGAGTTTTTTAATTCTTGTGTGAAAAAACATCTATTTACAGTTTTTGGATGTTAATATTAATGGATCATTTAAAACTGATCATTTTAGTACATTAGAACCATATTCTATAGCAGTTGTTTGCCCTTGTTTAAACTATTGTAATAATATTAACATATGGATATCATCGTAAAATGTGATAAACACTGAAAAATATATTTGACTATAAAATGAGTATCTTTTAAATAAACAATGGCTTGTATTATCATGAAAACCTTTGTTCTTTCTGTGTTGATCAAGGAGAAAATTTAGACTGACAAATTGGTGATGGAATATATATATATATATATATATATATATATATATATATATATATATATATATATATATATTAGTCTGTGTTTGATTGTATGTTGCTGTGCATGTCTTTCAAGCTCTTTTTCTCATTCCTTCATATTGTTAAATATAGTAAAAATTAAGTATGAGTAATCCACGTAGGCCTTCTAAAATGTAGTATACAATTAATCGATTATTATATTTGTGTTAAAATGTGCCGTATAATTAGCAATTTAAACTTTGTTTCAGAATCACAATATCAATATAAATTTAGACTTACGAATACCTGGATTTCATGATTTTGCATGCCTAATAAAAAAGTAAAGCAGAACTCCAAATTATACTGAAGAAAACGGTAATATTTATCGCCTTTTTAATCTCAGTTATGAAATCTAAAATATATTCGCATATTGCCATGCATGAAATATGTTAGGCAATTCGAAAACAAACATCCGGATAAAAAAATCCCTACAAACCGACAAATGTATTTAGTAAATAAATATGATGTGGTTAATTGGAGTTCATTGATCCGATATTGCTTGGAAAATGAACGCCGGATTTATTTCTGCAGCATATTTTTGCGGATCTAAGTTTGATTTATCATGGTTAATCAATTACGCAAATATGCTTTCCATTTTACAAGTTTAGCATTCGGTTGTTGTTTTATTAAAAAATCTACGTATGTATTCGATATTTGACGCTTGATAGAAGAGACCAAATCTTGTCTTACAGTTTTCTGCAGGAAATCGCTTCTCTTGTTTGACGATGAGAACACAGTTATATGTCTAATAAATACGAGCATAGAAGACATGCAACGATACATATCAGTTTGTTTACAAACATGAAATGTAAGCGTACAGAACTTACATTTTTGTGTCGCATATATGACTCATCCTCCGACACAAGTCCACAGTGATTCCTAGACTACTAAAACGTGTCCGCTTTATTAACTTCAAGGTTTGTTATTTGGACTGTCTGTCAAAAGCAATGTCTAGTCACCAGTCTGTTTAATATATTGAGTCAAACTAAAATGCGCTTTATTTCCAGTAATTTACAAAATAGACGATCAGTTCGCAAAAAGTGATTGACAGACCAGTCGTGTAAATTCAGAAATTATATTTAAGGTCATTATTGAAAAAAATCTTCAAAGACCACGGTGGATACATACATATGATATTTAATTTCTTTTCACTGCAACAATTTTAATTTTGTTTATGAACATTATTTAATTAAATAAATAAGATAAAACTGGAAATACTGTTTTTAAGTCTCATTTTAAAAGCATTTAATGAGAAGGAACGCAAAAGTTTCAAATTATATATAATTTTCTAATATGTGATAAGTTTATGTTTTATTATGTGTATGAAAAATACAATTTCTGTTTTATTTTGGCTTCTGAAACATAAAAAACTTATCTGTATATCAAGTTTGCGAGCTTGAAGTAAAAACCAATCTCATTATATTTAACCAGTCGTTGAACGGCATACTTACGAACGAGGATCAAACACTATTGCCTAGAATAAACATTTTACCTGTTTTGAACTTCCTACAAAAAAATTATTCGAAATGTTATTCATACCAAAAATGCCTGTTTATATTGAGTTAGATAAATGCTTTCGCACATGCGTTCCCAGCTGTAGGCCACAACGTTAATAGAACCAGGTCCATACCTGTGTTAGTCAAACAAGTAAATATTGCATTGGCGTTAAAACGTGAATGTCATAAGCAAATGCTAATGACGTTTGTTATTTAACTTTTTGTTAAACACAATTAACTGATTTAGATCGATCAACTCATCTTTATTTTTAATTTTTAAAGTACGTCCGCACTTAACGCTTTTTGAAAAAAAAATGTATAAATGTGTGTGTGTGTCTGTATGTGTGTGTGAATGTTTGTGTGGGTGTATTAATTTAAATTCATTTGTTGTAGAGCATATATGTTTATATTCGTTTTGTGAAAATAAATGACAATTAAATACCAATTACATTTTCGTAATTTATAATAGTTTTTATAATTTTAAATCTCTTAAAAAGACATTACAATCGTAGAGTAACTCTCATTCTGAGTTTACCTTTGATTATATGAACGACAATAAGTCTGACTTGCAATTTTGCAATAGTCTTGTCCTTTTATGTCATAATGCTCCGTGTGAATGCGTTGATGCTAACAAATCCTGGAGGGAAATTCGCCTTAGATAATCAATTTAACCACCATGCAATTATTGTGGCTAGTGGTGTGGATCTAGATGACAAATTTAAGAAAAAAGAAAATTTTGTTCATATATTTGATGGCTCGGAGTAAACACCAATCCCATTGTATTTATTTAAATACAATGGGATTGGTGTTTACTTCAAGCTCGCAAACTTGATTTAAAGAATTTTTACCACCACCCTCGCAAACAATTATTGTTAAATCATTTATTTGATGATAGGAATTGGACACAATTAAACTTTGACATCATTGAAAATCTTCAGGTAGGATTTCATGAGCAACTCGAACTCTGTGGAAGCGATACCTAATTTGAATACAACGGGTAAATCGATTACTGTTTATTGAGAAAATCGAATTAATACACAGCATTGCCATTACAATTTATATAACAAGATTGTTTAAATCATTATTTGTACATTCATCAAGTAGTTTCCACAATTGTCCGGGCCCAGGTAAAGGCGCTCGTTACTTGGATCTGGCCTTCGAAAAGTTGTGAAATACAAAATTTTTCAACAAAACAGACAATTTGCCGCAGTGTAGGGCTTAAGAAGAGTAATACATAAGTTACACTACTCTGATCAAAACGCACTCTTGATTAAATACCTGCATCGGCAGTTTTTGCAAATACATGATTAGTTTCCGCTATGTACAAAAAACGGTCTGTTTGAAAAATGACACTTTCTACTCTATCCAATTTATAGTTTACACCAACAAAATCAAGAATTATTAAAATGCATATATATATATATATATTTATATATATATATATATATATATATATATATATATATATCTTATTAGGAATAAAATAAATTATTAAAAATTGGATGATGGCCATTTATTTCGGGACTATTAAACTTCACTCTACAATCTTTCATTTATTTACAGCCCTGGTTTTTATTTGACTATGTGTGGTTGCAAATAATGTGACTCGGATTTACTTCTCTTTCTTGTTTTTTTCAGATTAGTAATTGTATATGCGTGGGTGTCTGCGTGTGTTTCTGCATGTGTGTCTGTGTGTGTGTCTGCGTGTGTTTCTACGTGTGTGTCTGCGTGTGTGTCTGCGTGTGTGTCTGCGCGTGTTTATGTTGGCATTTAGACGTCCGCCTTGTTGTATTGCAAATTGATGTGGTCATTCTTGTATTGATGAATTGAGATTTAAGACACATTTCGCAATGTTGGCTTTTATGTATACTAATTTTATTTTCCCGAGTGTTGTCTTTCGTTTCGCCTTGATCTTTAATTTTGTTCTGTTCACTTGTTAACTGCACAATGTGTGCGGATTTCAGCGTTGAATGCTCATTATATTTTGAAATTGCTGTCCCCGCCTGTACGGTTGTTTTGCTTCTCTTCATTTTGATGTCAAGCTGAGCGAATGATTGGTGAGTCTCATCGAGGTGGGGTTTGACCTTGCCTGGATGCTAGTAAATTGTCGTTGGGTTTCGTGATTTATGGCCAGTCGAAAATATGTTGATGAATCTTTTAAATATTTAGTCTGGGTGCTTGTTATTCTATAAGAGGAAATGGACATTATATATATGTATATATATATATATATATATATATATATATATATATATATATATATATATATATATATATATATATATAGATGTAATTGAATTAAATTATTGGTCGCCAATCATCCTTAAAGTTTTTATTTATAAAATTTCTCAACTCTGGTTTTGCTAAGATTATTTTGTTATACACTACGATTCAATTATAACAAGACTATTAATCCAAAATTCTCAATAGCCTTGTGTTATCTAGCTCCGAAACGAGAAACCATTCCGTTCATTCTGCCTAATTCGAATGAGAAATTCATTGCATTTTCATATATTTAGATAATAGACAATCAACTTCTCAATTTTTCTAGGAAGTTCCAAATTTGTCTTTGATTTGCTTAAGTTTAGCCCCATATTTATAAACATGTATGAGCGGTTTAAAATTAAAATTACATGCGGCTGCATATACCGTTCCTCCCGGTATTGGAGTTGTCTATATTTTGGTGCTAAACATAGGACGAGTTAAATCATATCACAGACATTGATACTGCGCATTTTAGGCAACTTTAAACACATTTCTGATTTCAGACATTCAATCTTTAGCAAGATACAGTTTAGGCACCTCGCAAGCGATAAAAATATTTTTATTTGAGAAGACGCACACTAGACTATCTTTTACAACATCGTCTATTTTATTTTACAGTTAAATACTGTTTGTTGCGAAGAACTAATATATATGCAAGTATGTATTAGGTTTTGCGAACCTAGTATCAAATTAGTTCAGTTGTGACCAGAAGGATAAACCAAAGGCAGCATGAACGGAAAGTATAATCTCATGCACATTCGTTTCGTGCTTACTGGCGACTCATCAGTAGGAGCCGGTATTACGCCCTTTAACCACTATATATTTGGGTGAAGAATGTGGAATAATAGGACGATACAATCTCCTAGACGAATGTGTAAACCTGTAATAGTGAAGCTAACATCATCTAAAGTCAACGACAATGCGACTTCAATGCTAACTCACACTATATAATGTATATACCGAGTCTGTAAAGGATACTAACACTATGGCTATTGTGTTAGTAACTGATATCTTTTTTGAAATCGATGAGTACCGGATACTAACACTATGGTTTCCGAATCGGTACATGATACCAGCCTGATGGATATAAATTTATGCTAAAGTTCACCCAAATTGAGAATTACAACAATTTCCGAACACCTGTTACTCCAGTTAAACCATACACTCTGGCCTTCATCGATATCGGTTATCACATTTCGCGGTAAGCATGACATCATTCAATTCAATATATTACAGTTAAATACTGTTTGTTGCGAAGAACTAATATATATGCAAGTATGTATTAGGTTTTGCGAACCTAGTAACAAATTAGTTCAGTTGTGACCAGAAGGATAAACCAAAGGCAGCATGAACGGAAAGTATAATCTCATGCACATTCGTTTCGTGCTTACTGGCGACTCATCAGTAGGAGCCGGTATTACGCCCTTTAACCACTATATATTCGGTAGAAGAATGTGGGATTGTACCAAGTCCCATTATTCCACATTCTAGTGGTCACAGGGCTGTAACTACCGGCTCGCTACTGATGAGTCGCCAGTAAGCACGAAACGAATGTGCATGAGATTATACTTTCCGTTCATGCTGCCTTTGGTTTATCCTTCTGGTCACAACTGAACTAATTTGTTACTAGGTTCGCAAAACCTAATACATACTTGCATATATATTAGTTCTTCGCAACAAACAGTATTTAACTGTAATATATTGACTTGAATGATGTCATGCTTACCGCGAAATGTGATAACTGATATCGATGAAGGCCAGCAGTGTATGGTTTGACTGGCGCTGAACAGGTGTTCGCGAAATTGTTGATAATTCTGCAACTTGCGGTGAGCTCTGGCATAAATTTATATCCATCAGGGTTGGTATCATGTACCGACTCGGAAACCATAGTGTTAGTATCCGGTACTCATCGATTTCAAAAAGGGTATCAGTTACTAACACAATGGCCATAGTGTTAGTATCCTTACAGACTCGGTATATATATTATATAGTGTGAGTTAGCATTGAAGTCGTATTGTCGTTGACTTCAGATTATGCTAGCTTCACTATTACAGGTTTACACATTCTGTCTAGGAGATTGTACCGTCCTATTATTCCACATTCTTCTACCGAATATATAGTGGTTAAAGGGCGTAATACCGGCTCCTACTGATGAGTCGCCAGTAAGCACGAAACGAATGTGCATGAGATTATACTTTCCGTTCATGCTGCCTTTGGTTTATCCTTCTGGTCACAACTGAAATAATTTGTTACTAGGTTCGCAAAACCTAATACATACTTGTCTATTTTATTTGTCATAAGAAATGTATTTGTTTAGGAAAAAATTCATTTGGAGTAACAATTTATTAAGACTGAAATAATTCTTAAATCTAAAAACAGTTTCAGCACTTATTTCACAGATTATAAGCTAATTAAATTTATCCTCGACAGGCTGCGGAAATTTGGAACCAAAATAATAATTGGAAGATTATTTCATTTTATAAAACCTTTATTGCAATAGCTTAATCTTTCGTTTGTTAGATGACAAAAACAGTTAGCTATTTACTTTTATATATGGACTATTCAAAATGACGATAAACAGATATCACTGTCAAAATGCACGCTAATTATCCTCGGTATTATTACACGAATTTATATGAATGAGGGATAGACCAACAAATTTATGTAGTTTTCGGCAATATCGTAAATAATGAAATAAATAGAAAACCAATTGAATCTAATTCTCCATAAACACGGTTACGATATTTTGGACATAAGTTATGTAATGTGGTCTGTGGTCTCAAATAGGAAGTACACTTAAATTCAACAATAAAATAACAAGACATTTATTTGGTAAAAGCATAAGTGAAGATCGATTCAATTTAAGTATAAATATCTTTTCTATTATAAACATGACAAAAATATACTGTTTTAAGATATTGCCCAACTGAAATACGCAGAAATTATCACTTAATATTATTTATATTTATATTTATATTTATATTTATATTTATATTTATATTTATATTTATATTTATATTTATATTTATATTTACTCATTTATATTTATATTTATATTTATATTTATATTTATATTTATATTTATATTTATATTTATATTTATATTTATATTTATATTTATATTTATTGTATATGCTCAATTTTTTAAGATAAATTTTAGTGTGAAATTGTTTTGATATCATTTATATTTATGATTTCAGTATTTAATTTTCATTAACACAAGCAGTACATAGAAAAGAAAAGTGAACAGAGTCGTTCTCAAATTATAACATTATAACAGGAGTAATATGGGAAATTCGAACTTTTATACTTGCTAATAGCTAAATAATTTGAGTGCACAAATCACGAAATAGATTAAGTTTAATCTGTTATACACCTTCATAGATGAAAATATATGTCTAGAAATTTATTTTCTAAATAAACAAATTTATTAACTGCTAAATGTACGCTTTCATATTTAAGTACAACGCCCAGTCAATAATGGGTTCATTTATACTGAATATAATACCCGTGAAAGCAATAAATATGTTAGGCTTGTTAATGCATGAAAATTGTTACTATTCGACTAGAGCTAAGGGCATATTTTATTTGTCTTTCACTATATAAGCACTGCCGACCGATCCACCCAAGCTATTATGTATGAAGATTGAGCGGTCTACATTGAAATCCACGTACGAACCGCATACCGAAATTCGCTATCCCGGCATAAGTATTTCGTTTACCTTCGTTTTCACGTTCCTTCTGTTCTCTGAATTTGGTAAAAACGTGCCATGTCTGACTGACAGAAGACATACTATTTTGTGCAACTGATTAGATAATATGGGATCGGTGCCTATCTCAAGCTTGCTTTCTTCATTTAAAGGATATATTACTAATATTAAATTTAGATGATCTGATACATTACATTTTTTATTTACTGACTCATAATCTATTTCATGTTAACTAAACTATTCTTCCTTCCTAACTTCACCATTTTTACGTGTCATCTCGATTTATTTGTTAACATATAAACCTTCTTGTCAATGGATTTTATAATTAAACGTTTACGCGATTAGCGCCATTAGTTATAACATGTAGTCTCGAATGTACCACTGGTTTATGAAATGTTAGTAAATTGTTGTTTCCTTAATCAGAGATTTTAACATGTATCACATAAACTCAGACTTTAACTTGTTTGACACATTTAGTTTATCGTTTAAATTTGTACACTCGTATTTTTTACATTTCACCGATTCCGTTATAGTTATAGAAATACACGTCTGCAGGTAATGAACTCCTATCTTCTGAATTGTTCAATGCTGTTATGAGATCATCCAATAAAACGTATATGTAAAGTCATTTAAGCCAATTTCTCACTTATTTAATAATTAATTCGACGGCATTGACTGTCGATTAACGAATATTATTCACCATATGTAATAAAATATCTCACGAGGAAATGCAGAATTGGGTATTCGCCTGTGCAGGCAGAAGTTATATCAGAAATTTTGGGAAAACTGAATTGGTCCCAGCTTAATTTTTGTTCAAGTGCTATTGGTTAACAAAAATCCCGCAGTGGCACTGTATGCAAAAGAATGCATTGCCACTCTCTGCCCTACTTTTATTTGCCAAGATGTGTTAGATCAGAGTTATCAAGTTAACAACGTAAAAAAATTAAATAATGATATATTCGGCAACATGACTCATTAAAAATAATGACCGAGTAAGCCAAGTCAATTGAGGGACGTCTATCAAAGTCTAGCACATTTAATTACCATTTTTCTCATAAAATGTTTTTTTTCATTATGCTCAGATAGTTAACCCGTTTTCTAATAGGTTTTTAAACTCAGTCTCACAATAAAAAAAAGTCCGCTAGTGTTAACTCATTTTCTTCTTTATTTTGGTAAAATGGGTACTAAAAAGTTCGTGTACTATTTGTTCACGCCAATTAAATCAATTTAAATCATCATTATGATGCATCTAGTCGAATATTTAACAGTTATCTACAGCCTACTTATGCAGTCGAAGCAACAAATTGAAGCAAAAATTTTTAACAAAAATTTACAGATACAGGGCAATCAACTAGACTGCTATGTCATGACACCATCAGATATAAATCAAATACCGCCCACATGTGGTTTACGAACATTGATATAGACCTCAAGCTGCGGTTTGTTTCACATTTTACGGCATTTGAACGTCAAAATTATCACTGGCTTCAGGGTCACTGCAATATTGCATGGACTGCGATGTGTAGCACTTCCAAGTTAGACGCTACCATAGATGAGGGGGTGAACGCCTACTAGAACAGCTCAAGTTGCTCAATAGTCCTTGTAAATTAGTTTCTTTCTTGTACGCATATTTGAGTCTAGTCAATCCGGCTAAATCTTCTACTTCGGTGCCAATAAAAAAGAGATACCGCAACGGCTAAAATAAAAGTATTTAGTGAGAAAAAGATCAATTTGTTGAATCTCAGCGTTTTGCGTTGGCGTGATTTCGCTTCGCACCATCAGTTTTGCAAAGATCCGTATTGTCCCCATTTCCAAGTACACATGAAGTTTGACTGATTACTGGCTGGGTGCGGATTCGTCTCTTGCTTCCGAAGTTTGTAATATCCTTCATAATATACACTGGAAATAAGATACGATATAATCTTAATTAACTGGAAACGGTGTGGTACGATATTTCCCATACTATGCACCGGCTTGTAATCAGACATACACAGTACACTGTTCACAATAGCGGATTGAGGCAAATTTGTTAATGAGAGCATCGCAATTTGTATGTGCGATTAGGGGCCTGAGGATGGCACCAGAAATATCGTACCGAAACGTTACAGGCCAACGAAGATTAGATCGTACCTCATTTCCACTGGTTAGTATGAATGATGTTATAGACTTCGGAAGAAAGAGACGAATCAGTACCCAGCCAATAAGAAAACAAATTTAATGTGTACTTAGAATGTGGATCAATCGGATCTTTGCAAAACTGACAGTGCAAAGTGACAATCCGCGAACGCAAATCGCGGAGATTCAACGATGGAAGCTCCACTGAGCAACCATTCAAGAAATATAAATCAGAATTCTTTAAATCAATTTTGCGAGCTTCAAGTAAACACCAATCCCATTGTATTTAACCATTCGTCGAACAACATAACAAAACTACCGCCAGTCGCAACGCACTGAAGCGTTTCGAACTTCCTTGATCATCATCAGAGTACGACATCAAACTGACTAGCCAGGATCAAAGTGCATTGCCTATATATGTAAAGCGATATTAGATATGCGATGCACACATCTAGCAGTCTTGAATACATTGAACGTGACTGGAAATGTCGACTGCACAATATTTATGCAGCCACGAACATTAGCTGTTTGTAGCTTTCTCCAAATATATATATATATATATATATATATAGACAATACAATTAAACAATAATTGATTGCGCGGTGGTGGTAACAATTCTTTAAATCTAGTTTGCGAGTTCGAAGTAAGCACCAATCCCATTGTATTTAACCTGCCGTCGAACAACATAATTAACCTACCGCCGTCAATATATATGTGTGTGGCGAGAGCTAAAAACAGCTAATGTTCTTAACCGCATTGAAATTGTACAGCTGACATTTCTAGTCACGTACAATGTATGCAAGACTACTAGAAGTGAGAGCCGCTTATCTAATTTTGCCTTCCATATATATACGCAATGCGGTTTCATTCTCGCTAGTCAGTTTGATGTCGTACTCTGATGATGATCAAGGAATTTCGAAACGCGTCAGTGCGATGCGACTGGCGGTAGTTTTGTTATGTTGTTCGACGACTGGTTAAACACAATGGAGTTGGTGTTTACTTTAAGCTCGCAATCTTGATTTAAAGAATTGTACCTCCACCCGCGAAATCAATTAGTGTTTAATTATAAATCAGAATAATTGCTGAAAAACACAAATCCATTAAATGCGGACCGGGTTAGCAGTTAATGCATAAAAAATCTACAATGAAGAACCTTAATTCGCACCACAAATTTACTTCAACAATGACGCGCATATTTAGCACATCCTTTGGAAGTTCATGTTAAAATGCACCGTAGGAGATACTATTCGCTTTCCATGCGATACAGCAGCTTGCAGTGCACGTTAAATATCCCAAATAAATGATTGTTCACAGGTGTCGGGTGTACTATTGAGTTTCTTCATTGAGTAACGACATTTCATACATCTGCCTCAAAAATATTAATCTATTTCGCGTCGATCTGAATAGGAAGATATTTACTCCGACATAAATAAATTAACAATTATTAAAAAATATAAATCGCCGTGGCTTATTCAAATCAAAGATAATTTAAAAAAGAAAATATTCGTTTAATTTCTAGAACAATCGTTGTTCAAATAGTTTGCACTGTGCGTAATTAGATTTTTTTATTTGTAACAGTTCTAGCGTGATTTTCTCTAGCAAACGCCATTTACCATTTTGTTTCTCAGTTCGGTTTTACAAATCTTGTTCTTTATAATATAAGACTTCCAATGAATTTGCGTAATTGTTTGTGCATATTGGAAACGTTCAGGAATAAATTATTTATTAATTCTTTTTTGCATCTAATACCTTTCCAGGATATATACGTGTGTGCAGGGTTGCGTAAGAAGTACACAGTCCTTCGCCAGTTACTATATTAATCAAATATATTTAAGTGTAATTAATATGGAGGCTAATCTTAAATTTGAGGGCATTGATTATTTTGGTCAAGATTTTGTAGGCATGAACTTAACAGATATAGAGGAGAAAACCATCATATTTGACTCATATAGGCATTTTAATACTGAATTGGACTTGGCGTCTATGCAACTCTCATTAGATAATAGTTTTGGCGCCTCAACATCTCGAATCATGAAATTTATGCAGATTAGTTGCTGCTGTGCCACCAATTTAGTGGTAAAATCCTGTTGAACTACACCAAATTGTTCCATCAACCTAAAATACACTCGTACACAAACTCTATGTTCAGAACTCTACACCGACTCCCGTCTAATCCAATGAAAAAGAAAGGACTCGACAGCGGTTATAATAATGGGATTTAGGAACAGAAGAATAGCAAAACATTATTCGCTTATATAGTCTGACCGTACATTATTTCAGAAAATAAATCTTTAAGTTGTCTAATACGAAACAAATACTCTCTCTAGGCTACCTAAAACAGAATCAATTAAATGATAGTACACTCAATATGTACTTATAGTACAGAGTTCAATTAATCAAATCTAATTCCCTTTTAATTTTTCTGGTGTAGTCAAAATAAAGCACAAATCTTTCCAAAATCTTAAGCTCAAAGAACATTAATATATTTTATATGTGATTCCAGTTAATGTTTTACATATTGCCAAATCAAAATCGAAATAAAACTAAACAGAGACCATTTTTAATTGAAGCCGATAAAATTTACATGGCATAATTAGCAATCTGAGTTTAAAGAGAATCATTCACTATTTTGCATACATTAAAATAATTTACGAAATTCATTACTTGTAGCAGTATACTATTATCTGTATATGTATCTATTGTATATTTACTTCTAAATGTAAATATATTTATGAATTTTTTTCAAAATGTATACAAAAGTCAAGCCAACTGTTAAGGCGCATTCATTTTTTCATTTTAATCGCAGATATATTTTCCCAAAACAAAAATACATGTTGTTTATTTGCTCTTTAATTGACTACGGATAGATATATTTACGCATGGCACAAGTGAAAAAGAAAACACGATAATTTGAATGAGAGTGAACGGAAGAGTGGGAGATATAGGTAAATTTTCATTAATTTCCATCTAACATGTCTAATAGATGCTCAAATTTTCCACCTGCCTATTTTTAGTAAACAACAGGCAAGGATACTTATGTCTAAGGCTATTTATAGACAGCCAAAATTTACCTAATTTAGAATTCATTAAGTAAATTAATATCAATATCAATTAATTTTCGTGCAAGGATTCAATTATAATATTTGCAACTAAATATTCATATTTGAAGTTCGATTTAGTTAACGCAATAATTCTGCAGTGTACTTTCACGTTAATTGTTATTCCTGTGGTCAATGAACCTGATTATGTATAATGGCAATTTGAAAAACATTTCTAATATGATCAAATTTCGCTCACGATCATATAAGGCAAATGAAATCGATTATCAATTGATATTCATAAGTGATGTTTTTTGCTAATGTATACTAATCAATAACTTAACTAAAAAACCATAGTTGAGTACAAAGGATTGCTCCTGGGTTTGTAGTCGTTCGTGTATTTTCATCATGAGGATTACACTTTAGTCACATATACATTCATCAACAATTTAATCAAGAAATAACTTAGGTGTCGCTTTCTTTCGTGCTTGCAGTAGTTGTTTAGGAGTTTGTATCCTAGTTTTGGGTTGAACTCCTGCATAGTCAATGTTATCTTATCTGATAATTTAGTGTTCGTTACAAAAACAGAGTATATTTTCTTATCAATTTTGTCTTATCGCAATATTATATTAATTTTACTTACGCTCACATTAAATGTGTAATTGGTTTTGTCACTTAATTTACATAATATTCTATCCAAACAATTTTTTATAGTCCATATATAATAACAACTTGTTTATACGATCCATAAAAATGAGGATTAAAGTTGCTCCAATTTAATGTTTTTTGATTGTCAAACAAGGTTATCCTCAAACTGAATGCGCAGTTACTATATTTTTCTTTTTGATATACAATTGATATGCTGATTTCCAATTTCAATTTTACCAATGGAATCAGAAAGTTTCCAAAATAAGCGTACAATAATGAATCGTTCAACAAAATTCAAGCACATACACAGAAAACTGCCCATTTTTTTGAAGAAAATGAATCAGAACACGTTTAAATTGGTTCAGCTTCCAAAATTAACACAAAAATTTTAATTTACGAATGATCAAATTCAAACAACAATATTCGTTCATCTATTATGCCAATGTTCTTCCCTGCAAACTAGATGGTAATTATTGGTAAGTGCAAATAAGATGTTTATAAATATATGTTTGTCGGTGCTACGCCAGTCATTAAATTACTGCTAAAAATTTTAAGTAACGAAGGAGAATTAATTTTATGCGGAAGACGTCCAGATAACATAATTGCTATTTTCCTTTAGTTCCCGTATATTTTACACTTTAAAATTTAAGACAGAACGAATTTTTTTATGTATTCTCGCTTCATGCCTTTAATGCTGAACTACACAACTTTTAGTGCATCGTATAGAAACTATGTCAAAATATGCAATAAAGCAGCGTAATATTGAGTTTCAACGCAGTTGGATATAAACGGATTACTTCAAATCTTTGCTAGACATTGATACGCTCTTTTTCCATAAATATCCTCAAAAACGTGTTCTACCCTATTTTTTATCGTTATTGCGGCAAAGATTACTAAACGGCACTCACTTTGGCTTTAGTTGTTTTCTGTTTTAAAAATATCGCAAAACAATTATTGATTAGTTAGATATTGTTTTTGGCGGAGAACTAATATACATGCAAAAATGTATTAGGTATTGCGTACCTAGTAACAAATTAGTTCAATTATGACCAGGAAAATAGACAAAAGACGGAAAGTCTAATTTCGTACTGCAGGCTTACATATTAGTCTAGGAAATTTTATCGTCCTATTTACGAGATTATACTTTCCGTTCATACTGTCTTTAGTTTAACATTTTGGGCATATTTGAAGTAATCTGTTACTAGGTGCGCAACACCTAATACACACATACATATATTTGTTCTCCGTCACAAACAGTAACTTACTGTTATATGTTTAATTGAATGATGTTGTGATTAACGCGAAATGTGATAAATGATATCGATCAAGGCCAGAGTGAATGGATTTACGAGAGTAACAGGTGTTCAGAAATAGTTGTAATTCTTAATTTTGGTGAACTATAACATACATTGCTATACATCGTATTAGTACGATGTACCAGTTTGGTAGCCATAGTGTTAGAACCGTGAACATTTTTGGGTACTATAATGATGGTATCGTTTACTGACACAATAGCCATAATGTTGGTATCATTTACAGACTCAGAATATATATTATGAGTTAGCGTAAAAGTAGTATTGTCGAGGATTTATATGGTGTTAGCTTCACTACTGCTGGTATACACATTCTTCTATGCGATTTTACAGTCCCATTTTCGCACATTCCTCACCCAGATATACAGTGGATAAAGGGCGTAATATCGGCTCCTACTAATGAGTCGCCTGTAAGCACGAAAGGAATGTGCACAACATTATATTTTCCGTTCATGTTGTTTTTTTGCTTTATCCAACTGGTCCTAATTGAACTAATTTTTGGTAGTTGTGCAACACCTGATACTGATTAGATGTCTTAGTTTATAATTTAGCCAGCTTTTCGTCTGTTAATGCAAAAACATCTTTTTCTATTAAAGTCAAGCAAATTACTGGCAATAGCATCGCCCTCGGTAAAATTTAGGTAATACATTTTTCTACTTGTGGTTTATAGTAATTGTCAAATTCAATATATCTTTTTTTTAAAAACCAGTTCCTTCGGCATTTTTTGCAATAAGTGCATATTTTAAATAATGCATTTTTTATCTAC